>JBCEWC010012272.1:0-15983 GCA_038996855.1 Solanum aculeatissimum
TTTTCTTGAATCGCAACTTCAGGTTAATTTGTCATAGTTTATTAATGCGTGCACTCTTTTCTTGACTTTAATTTTTTTCATGCATGACAAATAAAATTGGTAGTATATATATATAATATATTGAATTTACAGGAGTTGGATGGAAAGGAGGCAAGACTTGCAGATTACTTCGACGTAATGGCTGGAACGAGCACAGGTGGCCTCGTGACAGCCATGCTAACCGCTCCGGACGAAAATAATCGTCCACTTTATGCCGCCAAAGATATTACCCCGTTCTATTTGGAGCATTGTCCGAAGATTTTTCCACAAAAGAAAGGGTAGGTACATGAATATTTCGTTAATTTTGTTCAATCTATATGTATAGTCTATGTATAATTCATTTGTACTATAGCTAACCAAATTTCATTTTTTTGTTGAATTTACGAACATGTAGTGGTTTGTTTGCTCCAATTATGAAGATGTTGCAAGCTCTAACAGGACCAAAATATGATGGCAAATACCTACATGAAGTCATCAAGGAAAAATTAAAAGATACACGTCTTAGTAATACTCTTACTAACGTTGTTATTCCAACTTTTGATATCAAGAAATTGCAACCAACCATTTTCTCGACTTATGAGGTAGCATATATTTGACGACGAATATAATTTGTTACAGATTCCATTTGTGGAACTATAATGAGTATGTTATTAAATCTTTATTTTTGGTTGCAGACGAAACGATCAACATGTTCTGATGCAAAATTATCAGATATTTGTTGTAGTACATCAGCAGCTCCAACTTATCTTCCTGCTCATTATTTCAAAGTTGAAGATGGCAAAGGCAATGTTAGAGAACATAATCTCATTGATGGTGGAGTTGCTGCAAATAATCCGGTACGTACTAAAACACACGTTATACGTACTAAGAATAATTTAACTTATATGTACTGACGATTCATTAATAAAAATTTTGGATGTTTTTTTCAGGGTTTGATTGCAATATCGGAAGTAAGCAAAGAAATATTCAAGAATAACCCAGATTTCTTCCCAATAAAATCGATGGACTATGATCGTTTACTTGTAATATCAATAGGGACAGGAGCTGCAAAATGTGAACAAAAATATAATTCATCAATGGCAGCTAAATGGGGTATTATTGAGTGGTTATTACATAAAGGTTCTACACCATTAGTGGAAGTATTCACACAATCAAGTGCAGATATGGTTGATTATCATAATTCTGTTGTTTTTCAAGTTTTTCGTAGCGAAGATAGTTATCTTCGAATTCAAGTAAGTATATATCATCGTTCTTTAGGAATAATTATCACTGTATATCTTTTTCAAATGTTCTTTATTATGTTTTACTAGAGACAAAGATGCATCGAAAACAAACTCTAAGGATGAAGTTTGTGTACACTGAATATGTTATTGAATTGTGACGGATATTTTTTTATTAATAATTGTTTCTTGGTTGTTGAACCTAATTAACAGGAGGATGAACTGATTGGAACAGAAGCCTCAGTGGATGTAGCTACAAAGGGAAATTTGGAAAGACTAGTGGAAATTGGGAAAAATTTATTGAAAAAACCACTTTCAAGGGTAAATTTGGAAACAGGTTTGACTGAACCAATTCCTAAAGGAGGCACTAATGAGGAAGCCCTTAAGAGGTATATCATCATAATTTTAATTTGATACTACTTTTGTCACAAATTATTTATCGTATTTTATTTTTATATATAAACAAACAATAATTTGAAAAGACAATTATATTATCATCATAATTTTATCTCAAAGTGATAATAATTTAAAATAATTATTTTAGAGGAGTATTATTACTTTGACTGTTTGAAACAAGAGTAGGAAGTATGTCAAACATTTTAAAAAATTAGGCTCACTTATTTGGCAACAAAAAGGTGTTTGAAAAGTCCTACCTTGTTCTTTTATGACTAACATGATATATTAAAAATTGACTTAAAATATTTTTGTTTATGTTTTCAATGTATTTTAGCTAGTCTATACTATTATATTGTTTAAATAGTTAGAATATTCATAAGTTAACTCATGAAATTTTTTAATTTTGTGATAGGTTTGCAACATTATTGGTCAATGAAAGAAGACTTCGTGAGACAAGGTCACCACTTATTATCAAGAAAGCCTCTAAGTAATGAAGTCATCTAAAATAACCTACATATTAAAATTAAGTTAATTAGGATTTTATGAAATTCAATTAATTTATTTGTAGTACTAGTGTAAAAGTGTATTTTTTTTTTTGGTGAAGAGTGTAAAAGTGTATTCATCAAAAGTCAATATTATTAAATTATATGCGTAATTCTTAGTACCAAATACTCATAGCATTACTTTTATTTTCTTTTAGAAGTTTGTTTGATTTGAAAGAGATTTATAAAGTTAAGAATCTTCAGTATTAAATAATCATGTTAAAAATTAGAAGAGATAAAATTAATCGTAAAAATATAATCTGGTCAAGTTTGGATGATTTAATGATTCACTTATTTATTGTCTTAGTCGATCCATTTTAGTTCATTAAAAATTAAATTTATATATGTAATTCAAATTGCCTTATATATGAAATTTTTTGTTAAAATATTTCAAACATATATTTTTTTTTTGGTTGATACGTTATATATAGACATAATAAAGAAATAATTTTTTATAAGGTACTAAAAAATTTAAAAAGAACGAATAAAATTAAATAACTAAAATTGAGCAAATTGAGTTATGACCCGCATCTTGATTTATTTCAATACAAGTAACTTTTGGGTTAACTCTACAACAACTTTCATAACGCTCTACTATAGGTGCTAATTACATATTTTGTCCGTATTGTCTCTAAATACAATATATTTATCTCTAGATATATTGTATTTTTATTTAATTTTTATTTATATACACTGTATTAAACGATTATTTCTCACTTCTCTCCTCTTTAACTCGCCCCTCTCTTCATATGTTCCTATATTTGTATTTCACACTTTCATATATATGAATTAATATGAATTATTATATAGGAGAAGAGGGAGAGAGTAGAATGAGTGAGACAGAGAGAGGGGTGGGGGTGGGGGAGGGGGTGATACCATCCAACAAATCTGTGATGTATTTAGTGTATCGATGCATAAATATATCTATTTGGTATTAATTTTATGTTGTATTATGTAGACATAGAGACATATATTCTTTTTTTAAAAATGAAGAAGAAGATATAATTATCTAAATACATGTAGTTGTGCATAGATACATGTATCTAGTGTAATTATATTTTTATCGAAAAGGGTCTAAAATGCCCTCGAAGTATTAGAAATGGTTCAAAAATGTCCTTCATCCACCTTTTGGGCCTAAAATGCCCTTCCCGTCCACCTTTAGGGCATAAAATGCCCTTCTCCTTAACAAATTTTTAATTAAATAATTTAAATAATTATTTGTGACACGTGGTGTTCCTCTATTGGTCAAAATTTAATTATTTAAAATTATTTATAAATAATATTTGACCCACCCAAAATCACCATAACCCACCCCAAATTACCCCTGACCCGCCCCACATGTAACCCTAACCCCCTAACCCATAACTTAAATTAAAAGAAAACAACAACTAGCGTACATTTACCCCCAAAATCATCTCGCAAAATTCTCCAAAAAATTCTAAAAATTTCTTCTTCATCTGTTTCCCATCATGAACAGTACTTCATCTTCATCTTCTGATATTTAGGTTCTTTTCATTCACAAAATTGTGTTCTTCATCTTCTTTTGTTCTTCCTCAAATTAGCCCTACACCCGTCCTAATTCAATCCTTTTCTTGTTCAAAATGTCAGTATCTTCTTCGATTTCTTCTTCTGAAGAACTTTCATCCCGTACATGTAAGTGTGGATTGATGGATAAATATTTTACTGGTACACTTAAGAGTGAACTATCTTGATACCATGATCAATTTGGAAGTTGAAAATAAAGGAGATCAGACAATACAACTGCTCTTGAATTCTGATGGATAATCTTCTGCAAGTCGAACTCCGCTGCCTCAAGTCGAACTCCGCTGCCTCTAGTTACTTGATATAGATTACCTTTGTCTTGATACTACTTTGATATTTGATCCTTTCATCACCACAATTTGTGATTGGAGTAGCTGAGATTTATCTCAGTGCTATGGCTGCTAAAGCTGAAGAACCAATCAATGAGCAAGCAATTGCCAACGTCTACAGTGTTGTTCAACGCAATAAAGAGGGAATTGATCATGTTAATTTAGCTTACGCAGCAAAGACTTTGAGACCATGCTACATGTCTTGGCTGTGTTTTAACTAGACATGGCTTAATTTTACCACCTCCAACATTAACCAAGTGTTTCTTACCTGCTGAGACTTTTGGCATTTTGCGTTTTGGCTATGGATTGTAATTTAGATTTGTTGTTCTCGTAGAAATTTAGATGGCTGAATCTGATTATTATTTCATGGTACTGAAAAATATCTTGCAAAACTCAACCTTGCTCACTCTGAATATGTATTTCAATGCATAATGCCTGGGTAAATACGAAGAAAACATTGAGTACTATTATTGTTCTGACATATTAGATGTATTGCATATTAGATAAGAGTGTTGATCAAAGCTCCAAAACAGAAATTAAGGCAATTATTGAAGAGAAGAAAGTATGGCGAAAAGCAAACATAGTCGAAGAAGTCATACGAAAATAATAAAATGACAATAATGAAATTTGTAAAGATACATAGCTAGTGATAAATCGTAAGCATCCAAAAATACATAGCCAGTGATAAACAGTAAGCATCCAATCCAAAAATAGCAAAATAAGAAACTTCATTGTGCCATTACATAATAAACAGAAACATAAAATTACAATCTAGAAACCACCCTCTAATGTTTGCCCCTCTTTGCCTTTAGCTTGCCAATCTTTATCTCCTTTTCTTTTGTCAACTGATTTGAGGTCACACATGTTTTGTCTTTCCATGCTAGCTTTCTTGGTAAGTACGATAGATTAGTAGGAATATTGACATCATTCTCATCACCCACCCCTAAAACTAATTCTTCTTGAACCAATTGGTTGTTTATGTAGCTTCTTCATTTGAAGTCTAGTCTTTGCTTCAAATATCGCTCTAGGACCAACCACTGTCTCCTCATCCTCGGATTCAATATCATCTTCAACCTCATCTTCATCGACAATTGAACTTGAAGGTCCAACAATTTTAGACCTCTTTGAAAGACTAAGAGCTTCAATCATTACTTGGCTTGATTGTTCGCTTGTCTGTTGACTAGAAGATGCAGCAAATCCAAGAGTTGGCATAAAAATTGATTCAATTTCTAAACTTTGTTGGGGGTGTTGAAATTGGCACATCTTAGAACTATAAATTTATCACAGAGTTAGATAATTAAGCACATATTGTAAGTAATGAACAACTGGTGAAATATGACTTACCAGAGGACATTTCCGTCGATTATGACTTGGTTCACTACAGTTTTCACATGTTATTTGCAGTCCCTTTCTACTTTTTGACCATAACCCCTCTCTTTTTCTTGCCTCATCCTTTTCCCTTACTCTCTTAATCTTTGGTCTACCAACCAATTTACGTATTTCTGGTGGTTTCATAGCTTGAGAAGTATCAACTTTCCAAAAATGTTCACCCTTAATAGGTTGAATTTTATGCAGGTACACAAACATGTAAGCCTCTTTTGAGTATCACCAATGCATCTCATTCAGTGATTTTTGTCCATCATGTTCTAATGCTTTAATAGCATGAGGACATGGTATTCCTGTCAAATCCCATGTCCTACAAGTACATTTATTTCTACTAAGATTCACAACATGTCTATCTATACCCTCAACCACCTCATATCCTAAGTCTCCATTAGCAATAACTTGACAACCTTGTGCAATTATTCTGAAATCGTTGTACAAATTCATGGCATATGGATTATAATCTTCTGTCCATTTTTCACCCTTTTCTTCAAGATCTTTCAACCTTTTCATAACCTATACAAAACAACTCAATAAACATACAAAGAAACACATAGAAATACATAAACAAAAAAGTATACAGAGAAACATAAACATAAATAGAGAACCATAAACAGAAAAACAGGAACAGAAACATATAGAGATCAACTCTACAAACATTGATGATTTTTCTATTTTGATATGTAATTAAAGATTTTACAAGTACTTGAAATTAGCCAGTGCCACAAAACATAATTACAGATTGCATCTTCATTATGTACAATAACCAGGTTGCACCAGAAAGCTAGCAAAAATTTAAATTTTTTGTTTAAGGTTATATATGTTCCAAGCAACTCAATAAACAAGAAGAGAAACATATAGAGAAACAAAAAACAGAGAAACATAAACAGAAAAGCATACAGAGAACCAGAAATAAAAAAATATATGAATTTAAACATACAGAGAAACAGAAACAAAAAAACATGCGCGCTAATTTAATGGTTGAGATATATATCATGTCAATACCTTGATTCTAATATCTTCCAACATCTTGATTATTGGTTTTGTCCTTGCCTCTAAAATCCATTTGTTGAATGACTCCGTAAAATTATTCTCACATATGTAATTTTTATAGACTGTGTCAAAATAGGCTCGGCACCAATGTTATGGTGGGTACCATAGCAAGTCATTGATAACTTGTTCAGAGATAGACCCCATGATCTTTAATTGGTCTTTAAACTCTTCTTTATATGTACTCCAGGAAGACCACCACAATAACTTCTTCATTTGTAGACCACTCCAACGCTTGGACCTATTGGCTTCTATATGCCTTGCACACCATCTATGTTGTGCTTTTGGAAGAAAATCACCAACAACATCAATCAAGCCCTATAATAATAAACAAAAAACATCACAAGCTAAAGTAGTTCAAATGTATACAATAACTAAAATCAGTAATTGCCGAATACTTACAGGATTATCTTTTACATATCCGACGTAATTGTCAATCCTTTACCATCTTCTAATTCCAATGAATTTCTCAGCAACTCAATGAACCATTTCCATGTTCAACTTGTTTCCCTATCCACGACTGTCCAAGAAAGTGGATAAAAATGTTTAATTGAATCTTGTCCAAGTGCAACCAATAAAATTCTTCTGTATTTCCTTTTTGTCATCCAACCCTATAAATAGCCTCAAACCACCTTTTTAGCCACTTTTCAAAGCTTGAAAGCAAATATACATTCTCAAAAAATTTCTTTGTCCACATTCTAACAAAGTCTCTTTAGATATGTTTATAACCACATTAGTACCAGGGTTGCTATCCCTTAACTCTTGAGCATAAGCCTCCAACTTATTGAAATCATCAACATAGCTACCCTTTAATTTCTCTAACACAATCCTTTTAACCCTCTTCATTTTTGAATAACTGATATAAAGACGAAAATTATCATCTAAATTTTGTCTCATATCTGTCACCTTGTACTTAGGATTATTTTGGACCTTGTTCTTAAAATAGTGTGCTAAAGCTTGTTGAGTGGCTCTTCTATTCTTGAATGCTTCTGGACATATATGTTTTGTTTGCAAGGTCTTAATTTCAAATCCTTGCCCTTCCTTAACTTGAGAAATCAAACACACAAAAGGACAACCAACAACACACCTATATCTTACTCTAGAAGAGTCACTCTTAACAACTCTAAGGCCAACCTTCTTAATAATCGAGTAGTAGTTTACAACTTTTTTAGCTTCATCAAGATTCTTAAAGCTCATACCTTTTTTCAACTCTAAAAAGTTGTCTAATTTCTCATTTACTTCTAAAATATTTTCCATTCTAAAGGATTCCAACTCTTCACTGTTGCAATCACTGGAATAAGATCCATTTTCATTATCTTCCTCCTCATTTGATTCACACTAAGCTGCAGCATCCACTATAGCAAGGTAAGGTTCATGATGGTGCCTAATGTCAATAGCTGGAACTATGTCCTCCCCCTCATCTACAACAAAGAAATCTAATATACCAGGCTGAGTAGACAAAGTTGTTTGTACTATTCTTATGCCAGAATCCCCCTCAATCACATAATATCTTCCAAAAGGTACTTTGAGAAGAAGTTGTTTGACCTTCATAAAACCTAATTTATGATTGAACTCTTCACATATGTCTATATACGACAACAAATCTGGATCATAATCTTGCCAAACATGAGTCTCATTTTTAATATAAATAACATGAGGTGTCAGCACCCATTTACCCCCGTAATTAAATATCAGGTCCACCTTCTCAGTCATTCACCTTCTCACTCATTCTTCAAGAAAGTCATATCATAGACATGAAAGAAAGAGAAAAGGACCTCATTAGACAGCAACAAAATATTAAAAAAAAAAGGGAATTTATCAGTATAAAATGACTATGTACATGAATACAAGGATATAGGGACAAGCACCACCTGCTGAAAAATCATTTAACACAACATCCAAAATAAAAATAAAATACGGACCACTCAAATACACAAATCGAAAACAGTCATGAAATAAAGAGAGAACAACACCAATATAATATGATGTAACACTATCACCGAAAAAATCACCAAAATAATCATAAAACACACATGAATCGCTAGACACAACTTAATATAGAAAAAACCCTAAATTCTAACTGTGAAAATGAATTACGAAAAGATTCTTACTTGAGTTGAACTCGAGATTGCAAACGAAAAACGTAACCCTATAGTCAAGATCTTCACAGATGATTCACATAGTGCCAAAGAAATGGTCGAAGAAGAGGGTTGATTTTGGGGGTAAATGTACGCTAGTTGTTGTTGTCTTCTTTTAATTTAAGTTATGGGTTAGGGGGTTAGGGTTACATGTGGGGCGGGTCAGGGGTAATTTGGGGCGGGTTATGGTGATTTTGGGTGGGTCAAATATTATTTATAAATAATTTTAAATAATTAAATTTTGACCAATAGAGGAACGTCACGTGTCACAAATAATTATTTAAATTATTTAATTAAAAATCTGTTAAGGAGAAGGGCATTTTAGGCCCTAAAGGTGGACGGGAAGGGCATTTTAGGCCTAAAAGGTGGATGAAGAGCATTTTTATACCATTTCTAATACTTCGAGGGCATTTTAGACCCTTTTCCATATTTTTATTATATAACTTAAAGAAACGAAGACGGAGATATATAGCTATCCAAATAATAATAAAAATAATAATAATAATAATAATTTAATTTCTAATAATAATTTAAAAAATGGAATCTTTGACAACATATATCAAAGATTAACTTCGTCATCTCTTTTCTTATTTACATCTTTTTCCTCATTAGCATTTTAAATTTGTACCTTTTTTTCTTTTGAATTTATTCTTTTTTTAGTCGTTTCATATCAATGTCTTTTCCCTTCTCTTTAGTGTTGTTTTGTGAAAAAATGAATATTGATATTCATTTTTTCAATAGAAAAAAGTGGTGAACGATGATGCTATGTCTGAAAAAAATATAACAAAAAAAAGATAAAAATAAATAAATAATTGCATAGAAAATAGATTTGAATACGACCTTCATGCATGGAAGGTGTTTAAGCTTTGAAAATGATGGAAGATAGTAGCTTGAAAAATGGAGAAAAAAGCATATAACAATAAACTAAAATAGGTCAAATATTAGTCTCTCATGCGTCATTAATGATCGTATATATTTACTATGCTATATCATCAAAAGTTGTAAAATAACCTAATGAGACCCTACTATGAGTCTTTCAAATGAACCAAGCCAGTTGAGATATCTAAGTGAATGTTTTTGTCAAAAATGGCTTTTCGAGAAAAAATAAATTTTAAAACTCAATTAATTTAAAAACCAATTTTTTTTCCAAAAAATAAAAATAATTTTTAAGGAAAAATCAAGAAAACCGTTAAAATGATTTTAAAAGATTAAAACAGAAAAATCTTTTGAAAATTCTAAAGAAATGAGTTCGGGTTCATATTTCCATTTCAAGAAGGTTTTACGCACTTGAAATGACCGCTAATGCGCGATTATCCGACAATTAAAATATTTGACTAACTATTTAAAAAATTGACTATTTAAATAATTAAACTTAAAAATATTCTATGTAAAAATATGATTTTAAGCAATCCAAATAATTTAAAATTAGTAGTGTTAAAACTTATTTGACTTTGCAAAGATGACTAAAATAAATAATTCAAATTTCTAAATTTTGGTCACATTAACTTGTGAAAATCACTTAGCGAAAATGATTCGAAAAAAAAATATTTTGTTTATTATTATTTTAAGAAATGAGAAGTGACAAGTTAAAATTTTAAAAAGATTTGAATTTTTTTTAAAGAAAAGATTTGCTAATTTGGAATAAAAAAATGATTCTCAAAAATAGGATAAGTAAAAGAGATAAAGAAATTTAAAATCAACACAATGGTTGCTCGTTTGGGGAATTTAATTAGATTAAACGAACAAATAATGTTAGCATTCAAAAAATACAAATATGCAAATAAATAATAAAAGAGAGAGTTTTAGAATTTTGGGCTTTGGCCCATTTGCTCATTGCTTGTATACACTTGATGTATATCGAGTGTATATCCTTGCTCCCCTCGCATATCACCTTCGGAAGTTCAGATTTAAGACTTAAGCATAGCTTCCCTGTCCCTAAGAAGACTGAAAATGCGGGGTGGAGTCCCAAAATGGACTTGGAGAAGTACATGAAACAAAAGAAATAGATTAGAGGGCCGAAAATATTTAAATTTCAAAATCCAACGACTTGAAAAAAAAAAAACTACTGCGTAAAAATTTGTAACATAATGGAAACACACAAAGTTTAAGTTATGCATTTCACAATCAACACAAAAGCCGTATTTCGACACTAGAGTTGACATACGCGACTCCGCAACCAAAGCTTAACATAAGAAAAAAAACCAACATCTTAGAAAAAAAAAATATAGAAACAATGCAAAAACTCATAAAACTAGAAAGAGTCATACAACATCCATTAGTCTTGAAACCAAGACCAAAAATTTAAACCAAAAATTTAAAACTTACTTACTAACTTTCAAAGTACAGAACCCATATGTTGAAACTTTGTCATTGGAAACTAGAAAAAACATATGGAACTTATGCCTTGAAACTGAGAGTCAATAAAACTCAAATTTTGAAACCAAATCAACATATGGGTTCAATAACTTTGAATGATACCAAAATCATCACATGAAACTCCCAAACTTGAATTTAAGGCAAGACAAGCACGTACGCCCCATTTGTTTGGAATCAAGAGAAAACACCAAGACAAAAATACACGAAACCTCTTAATTTTAAGGCTAAAGGAACCTATACCTTATATGTTGGAACAAGAATCAACCTATAAACTTTTAATGAATAAAACAAAAATATATGATTCACAAAAGCTCACTTATGATTCATTTTAAAGCATAAAACAATACCAACACATAAAACCCATCGACTTAAACTTAAGGATCAACACCTAAGTTCAATACTTTTGAAAACAAGAAACTCATATTTAAAACCCAAGTCTTACAACTGAAAACCAATACATATAAGACTCGTACTTGACGCTAAGAAATAATATATAATCTCAAGATTTTCAAAACTAAGAGCACACCTAAAAAAATGTGTTTCAGAAATTCATTTCGTTTTTTGAAAATCTGACTTCATATTCTTGTTTAGGAGGTCAAAATGAGTGGGAAATGGGTCTAACCCAAATTTTAGAGCAACAGAATCAAAATCCGAAATTTTCAAGTGAAACCTTTTTCGAGGGTCTACTTTGGAGGGTCATATTTCTTAGAATACAAATAACTGGGTGCCCCATAATATATCCATGGAAAGCCCTTTGAGTTAGCTATCCAATGCACTTCGTTTCATCTTATTCGGAGTTCGGACGAAGGAGTTACGCCCATTTTCGCAAATCTGATCTATGCAGATTTGCAATTTCCAGCAGCTATGATAACCGCAAAACAGTCACGACGTTGTGTTCTACGACGAGACAGACGCAAAATAACCGAGACAGCATGTTTGCAACAAAAACAGGATACCTTGACTTAAAAATAACCAACTTGACGACTACAGCGACTATGTTATAACATTACCACAAATGTCTCGCAACATAACATGACTCGACGAGAAGAATCATCTAAATGGCCAGCTACAACAGCAACACAACGACCAATTCAATCACAACTGTGGCAACCAAATACAACGACATGAACAGCAGAGATAAACGCGAAACATCGAAACAAATTTTTACAGTCTAAACATGACTATGCGATTCAGAACAACAAACAACACAATGCCGAATAGTACCACAGCCAACCAGACAGACATTTCACATTCGGCGAAAAGAAAATAGTACCACAGCCAACCAGACAGACATTTCACATTCGGCGAAAAGAAAAGGTTACCTGGTTTGTGGCAGCGTCCCGGGACTTTGACTAGCTGACGACGAGACTTTTACCACACCAACGGGGCTTTATCCGTGAGTTCTTGATTCGAACACTAAACTTTGATATCAAAACTCTTCCTAAACCAAGCGGAACTTTCTGGAAATTGGTAAAAAAAAAATGAATTTTTTGTTGGTGGTTTCTGGTTCGAAAATGAAGAGCGACAACAATTTATTAAAATTTTCTAAGATTCTACAGTGAAGAGCAGCTAGCCGAATCCCCAAAACTGAACTCCTCTGAATAGAAAAATCATCAAAATCCGTCCTTTTTTCCAGTGAACAAGGGAGAACTTTTATAGGTAAAATTGAGGTTGAAATTGCGGGGGAAAATAGAGAGCAACGGGATTTTGGGGCTGGGGAATCTCAATTTGAATTTCGAATTCGAAAGTTGGTGAAAAAGTTGTTGTTTGGAAGCTGTCAAACGCGTGATTTTGGGGGTTGTAGGGTCGCGGGTAAAGGGGATGTGTGGGCGAGAAAGACGAGAGAAAAGGGGAGCTTGAGGGAGAAGTGAGACGCGTGAGAAAGTGTGAGGGAGATGAGGGAGGGATGAAGAAGACGAGGGTTTAATGTGAAGGTAATGGGGAAAGCTGTATGTTGTGTGGGATGAAGACAATGAGGGTTGGGCCGGGTCAAGGGGTTCTTGGATTGGGCCGGGGAGGAAATTTTTAGGATGGGCTTATGGGAAAGCATGTGGTATATGTTGGTGTTGTTGTATGTAATGTATTTGTGGGCTGAAAAAATGTGAGAAACGGGCTGAATTAGATGGCCCAAAATTGGTCTGAAAAAGGAAAAGATTGGGCCTAAAGAAAATTGGTTCAAAAGTGGGGATTAAAATTTAGCCAATTAGAATTGTAAACATGACCATTTAAAATGTGATCGAATTAAATTGACTACGAGATGCAATTAATATGAATTAATTAAGGAGTTTCTTGAAATCAACGAAATAAAATAATTCAAATAAATACACCTTGAAAAATAATTTATAGATTAAATAAAAAATAACCTCCGGAGTAAACTTTGTAATAAAAAAATAAATACGTAATATATATAACATTTTAAAATCTAAGGAACTTTTGAAATTTATTTTATTTTATCTTAAATAATTATTTTGAATTATTAAAAATTCGAAGAAGCTCGATGATTAATTTATGTCGTGGAGGATAGAAATTGAGTGTCAACAGTGAAAATTGGTGTTAATTTTAAACGGTTGTCAATAGATTCCACCTTATTTTAAAGTATAGTACTAGTGCCCAGTGAGATTTAGTGGATATGATAGAGATGCTTATCTTTAAAATCTATTCTTTTTTTAATGGTTGTGGTTTTTTTTCTTTAGAATCTATTCTTTTTTTTAATCGTTCATATCAATGTTTTATCCCTTCATTTTAGTGGTGTTTTGTGATAAAAATACGAATATTGATATTCATTTTTTCAACAAAAAAAAGTGGTGGACGGTGATGCTATGTCTGACAAAAATACAATAAAAAAGAAGATAAAAATAAATAAATAATTGCGTAGCAAATAGATTTGAATAAAAAATACGACCTCCATGGAAGGTGTTTAAGCTTTGCAAATGATGGAAGATAGTGGCTTGAAAAATAGAGAAAGAAGCATATAAAAATAAACTGAAATAGGCCCAAAATATAAGTCTCTCATGCGTCATTGATGATCGTATACATTTACTATGCCACATCATCAGAAAGTGTCAAAATAATTTAACGAGACCCTACTATGAGTCTTTAAAATGAACCAAGCCTATTGAGATATTCGGGTGAAAATTGGTGTCAATTTTTACTGCTGTCAATAGATTCCACCTTATTTTAGTGAGATTTAGTGGATATGATAGAGATGTTTATCTAATTAGGTAAAAAAAAAAAATCTTTCTAATTCAATCTATTTTAACTCACTCAAATTTAATTAAACCTGCTCATTTAACACATTCAATTAAAATTACAAATATAATACTTTCGATGTGTACGTGTAACATTTTTTTTTTATTCCCCCACATTTTGGATCTAGGTAAAACATTATTGAATAAATCACTATAATGATTGTTGAAGTTACGTATGGTAAATTTTGTGTTTTTGACTCAAATTATATATTTGTGTTAGAGAAATTAATAAAGAACAAAAATAGCGATCATAAAATCATATTTCATAAAATTAGATTTTAAATTCACCTATAATAACTTGTACTGTAGCAATAAAAAGTCATTTTCTGTGCCAACTCTACGCAAGGTAAAAGTAAATAACTACTCCCTCCATCCTTTTTAGTTGTTGTGTTGCGTTTTTCAAAAGTTCAATTTAACTAATTTTTTAAATTAAATTAATTTTAAGATTCAAATCTCACATTTTATCTTATGTACAGTTTTTCTTTAGGGATGACATATGTTGTGATACGATTTAATTAAATACTTTCTATTTATTTGCTTGATTTATATATTCTTCAAAATCCCCAAGTTTGACGCGTTGAATTTTCTATTATTGCCATTAAATTTTATGTAGTTAAACCGAATATTTGTCTAGAAAAAAATCTCACGCAAGGTAGTCAAATTAAATCTCCGGAAGTATTCAATATTAGTGTAATTACATATAATGACCACAAAAACTTTTACGAGTACAAGAAAATTAATTATTAATTGTTTTTTTCTAAGTCCAATTTAATTAAATAAAACCTACTTTCTAAACGTAATTATTGCTTACATGTTTTCCAGAATTTTTTTTTAAAATTTATTTGAAAATTTCCTTCATGTGATAAGTCAATCGTTGACCCAATAGGTCATGATATGACCAAGTCTATCTAGAGTGAGGCCTATAAATTAAATATGTTTAACAATATTTTCATTAATACAAACAATTCATAAATTCAACATATAGATTTGTTTCAAACTTTCTAGCTCTTATAGTAAGATTATTTATTTAGAAATAAATTTAGAAAATTAAATCATCAAAAATGGAGAGAAAAACATCTCAAATCCAACCTCCAACTTATGGAGATCTAATCACGGTTCTTAGCATTGATGGAGGTGGTATTCGAGGAATTATTCCAGCTACCATCCTTAGTTTTCTTGAATCTCAACTTCAGGTTAATTTTCTTTTATATACACAAATATTACTTCTACGACTTTAATATTTGGACGCATGATAAATAAAATTAAACTATTTGACTAAATTTTTAGGAGTTGGACGGAGAGGATGCAAGACTTGCAGATTACTTTGATGTGATTGCTGGAACGAGCACTGGTGGCCTTGTGACAGCCATGCTAACGGCTCCGGACGAAAATAATCGTCCACTTTATGCGGCTAAAGATATTACTCCTTTCTACTTAGAGCATTGTCCAAAGATATTTCCACAAAAGAAATGGTATATATATATAATAAAAAAATCAAGTGTTTCTTTTTATTTTTTCTAAGGTTAACAAATGTTACAATTTTGTTGAAAACACAAATATGTAGGGGTTTATTTGCTCCAATTGTGAAGATGGTGCAAATTTTAACAGGACCAAAATATGATGGCAAATACCTACATGAAATTATCAAGGAAAAATTGAAAGATACTCGACTTAGTAATACTCTTACTAACGTTGTTATTCCAACTTTTGATATCAAAAA
>JBCEWC010012273.1:0-15983 GCA_038996855.1 Solanum aculeatissimum
CCACTTATTGTCTACTATGGCTGCCACTAATTGTCTACTATGGCTGCCACTAATTGCAAATTATTATTATTCAACACGTATTAATTTCTCTCTGGTAGTCATCTCCTATATTTATTTAAAATGTATATGTTAATTAAAGGACATAACTAAAATGCATAACTTAAGGAGAAACATATCGCTTTAACAATTTTTGAGTATTTTTAGTATCATAATTTCTAAAAAGAATTTAAAAATTTTGGATTCCTTCCATTGGTTTTTGAGCAATAGCAAATTGAATGAGTTTTGAATCTCCTCTCCTCGAACACTCCAGCAAAAATAAAATCACTCTCATGGAAAGAATTTTTTCCATTTCTAATATGGAGTATCTGACTAAAAAGAAGTGAAAACACCTATTAGAATAAAAAACAATACATCAACCTGGATAATACCATACTCCACACAATGGAATACCTCTTGCTTAACAAACATCCCCACCCCCCAGAACGCCATATCCAAACCCAAATAACATGGGTACCACCCACTAATGGCTACAAACTAAACAACGACGGAGCATACAAAAAAAACCTTAATAAAGGAGGAACAGGAGAAGTAATCAGAGATGAACAAGGAAACTGGATAACAGGTTATTTTAGCAATCAACACTTTGGAAACCACTTAAAAGCTGAATTACTTGCTCTCATCCAGGGCCTGCAAACTGCAAAACAAAATCATTTGGTTCCCCTGCAAATCAATGTCGATAGCAAGGAACTTATTGACATAATTAAAAATGATCACCCAACGTACACTAATATGATCTTTGATTGTAGGGCACTTTTTCGACAGCTGGGGAATCCTCCACTGCTACATAGCTACAGGGAAACCAACAGGGTGGCAGACGCACTAGCAAAAGAGGGAGCAAATATTATGGGAGATAAAGTATTTTTTGCTCAACAGTTCCTCCTGTGTGTATTAAGATTTTTGGAATCAGACAAAGATTTTTGGAATCAGACAAAGAAGAAACTCTTGTTGTTAGGCCGCGAAGGCTACAAAATCTATGTATTAGTACTACCCCTCCCCCCATTGTAGGCTCTAACCTGCCACTCATGTAATATTGATATTATAATATATGAAATTTCTTTTTTTTACCAAAAAAAAAAAAGAAACATAGGATATGAATGTATATCTAATATATAATGAAAGAGACTATTTTAAATTTGTATTTTGAACATTAAAAAAATCTAAGCACATAAGTTGATAAATACCCTCAAATATAAGTTTTTTTTTGGTTGTTATTGTTATTTTCTCGGTCAAGCAATATAAAAATCTAAATTATAAGGTCATAATTGATTTTTTATTATACTTTAAAGACTAAATTAAATTGTATTAATATTATCTGTGACTATTATAATGACGTCACACTTCTTTTAGGATATGATGTATATGTTCATGTATTTAACTTAAAATATGATATAAAATTCTTAATAAGTGGAAATATATATAATTATTTGAAAATATAGGTAAAATTAGTATATATGATATGGATGTATGTCTAATATAAATACTTAAAGAGATTATTTTAAACTTATCTTCAAATATAAGAGATTTTTACTTTGTCATTTTTTCTCGGTCAAACATTACAAAAATCCAAATACATAAATGGAAGAAATATCATTAAATATAAAAAACTTTTTCTTTGTCATTTTCTCAGTCAAATGTTATAACATCTAATTAATAAAATTTTTACTCTATTCTAGAGAATAAATTAATAGTTATTATTATAATGATTTCATTTATTTTAGGAAAAACATCAAAAGAATTCTGAATTTTGCCACACCAAACATGGCAAGAAAGAAAAAACATTTCTTTTACAGTGTTAACATTCTTGGCATTATTATTTTTGGTAAATGTATAAGTAGAAAAATATCATCAAATATAAAAGACTTTTTCTTTGTCATTTTCTCAGTCAAACATTATAAAATCTAAATAATTAAATTTTTACTATATTCAAAAGAATAAATGAGACTGCAATAACCTTGCTGATAAGCCAAAATTGATGGAATAGTTATTATTATAATGATTTCACACACTATAAAAGCCCCATCATTTGTGTTATTTCAGGGAAAACATAAAAGAATTCTGAATTTTGATACACCAAAAATGGCAAAAAAAAACATTTTTTTTACTGTGTTAACATTCTTGGCATTTTTGTTTTTGGCAACAGAAGGGGCACCTAAGAGTGCACTGGTAACTCAACTCCCTGGCCTCAATGGCAATTTTCAGTCAAAACACTATGCTGGGTTTGTATTCATTTTGTGATTTTTTGAGAAAAAGATGCAAACTTTATCTTGATTTTTCTACTTTTTTTTATATTTCTTGAAATGGTTTTTCAGGTATGTTAATATAGATGAAAGTCATGGCAAGAATTTGTATTACTACTTTGTTGAATCTGAAAGAAATCCATCAAAGGATCCAGTTGTTCTTTGGCTTAATGGTGGACCTGGCTGTTCAAGCTTTGATGGATTTGTCTATGAGCATGGTAGCAACTAACAACTCTACTTTTTCTTGTATTGCGTTGAATTTGGACGGGTTAAATATATGACAAATGCTTTTTTTTAGAGATTAATTTGGATTAGATATCAACCTAAACTTTGATGGGTTCAAACGGGGTGAACTAATAAATGAATGGGTTAGTAATTACCCCAAACTTGAATGGGTTGGACGGATTATGATTTTGTAGATTAACAGATATACTCAATCAAATGAACTACTTGATTCTTTTACAAATGTCTATATTTGTAACGAATAATGTTAACAATTCGTGTAATTCTTGTGTTCTGTACAGGACCTTTTAATTTTGAGTTGGGAAAGACAAATGGCAGCCTGCCTATTTTGCATAACAATCCATACAGTTGGTCCAAGGTTATTAAGTATTTTTGTTAATTCTACTTTGATGATATGCTTGCAAGTTTCATTAGGCACTCATTGTAATTTGATTCTTTCAGGTTTCCAGTATGATATATCTGGACTCTCCTGTTGGTGTTGGATTATCTTACTCGAAAAATAAATCTGACTACGAGACAAGTGATTTAAAGACTGCATCTGATACCCATTCATTTCTCCTCAAGGTAACATTACATAAATTTACTTGTTTTACTCTAGCTATGTCCTAACTCATTTATGGTACTACTAAATGATGCTCTTGCTAGTGGTTTGAGATCTACCCAGAGTACCTCAAGAACCCGTTTTACATATCTGGAGAGTCTTATGCTGGAATATACGTGCCAACTCTGGCTTCTGAAGTAGTAAAAGGTAATCTAGATCTCAAATGAACATGTATTGATTGCTGGTGTTTAGGGGGATAAACAAACTGACCATTTTCTGCTTATGTTTTATAGGTATTGATGCTAAAGTAAAACCCGTCATCAACTTTAAGGTCAGGGCTGACTCAAACTGCACTTGTTTTAGATCTACTAAAAATTTTAGGCCTCAAAAGTTTTTTTTTTCTTTACAAAGCTAATCTAACACATTTGGTTGATTATTTATTCCTATTCACTTAATCAGTTAAGTAAAGCCAAACTACTTTTGTTTGTGTCTTTTCTATTTTCATAGTAAGTTTAAACAACGTTCAATAGTTTTGAGTTTATCTATCATGAGATGCACGTGCAATACATGCTATATTGATTTCATTCAATGTACTTGAGACAGTTACTTGATGGTTGGCTTTAGGCTACTAATACATTTCAAGATTTTAACTAGTTGTCTGGGCTGTAAACTCTTTATGTTCTATTCCACAGGGTTACTTAGTGGGAAATGGCGTGACAGATGAGATAGTAGACGGTAATGCTCTTATTCCATTTCAGCATGGTATGGGCCTCATTTCAGATAAATTATACGAGGTATTTGCTTCTTGCTTGTTTAATTGTTTTAAGTTTTTGAATCATTTGACTTCTGAACTTTTTTAGAATTCAAATCCACTAAAAAATATGTTATGGTACAAATGTTAATCTATGTTTATACATATACCACTCCAATATATTAGCAACTAGTCTCTGATTATTCTTCTTCATGCCCAGGACGCCATTGCTGCATGCCATGGAGTCTTCTACAACTCAAGCAGTCAGGATTGTACATTAATACAATTTCAAATTGAAACGGTAAGGTGTTATTCTATCATGCTTAATTCATTTTGTCGTGACAACAATTCATTTGTCTGCTTTATTGGTCCAAATCCACCTTTTCCGCCTATTGCAGGTAGTTAAAGGTCTAAACATATATGACATTCTAGAACCGTGTTACCACAGCCCGATAACCAGTGATAACTCTAAATTGCCAATGAGCTTTCGTAAACTAGGTCAGACAGAAAGACCTTTTCCTGTCAGGAAAAGAATGTTTGGCCGTGCTTGGCCTTTTAAAGCTCCAGTAAGAGAGGGACCTGTCCCAACTTGGCCGGAGCTTCTCAGTCATGGAAACGTCATTTGCACAGTAAGTCACTCTTGATTTTTTTTCCTTTCCTTTTGTTTATTCTCTTTAACAAACACAACCTGAAATGAAATATGCAGGATGATCGTGTTGCTACTACGTGGCTTAACAGTGAAGATGTTCGTAAAGCAATTCATGCTGAACCAGTAAGATACAACTTTAAAGATGACGATTTACCTTTACTCAAAAAATATATATAATTGGTGATCGATTTATGGTTCAATCTTGTGGTACAACAGGCAACTGTGACAGGTCCCTGGCTGCTATGCACACACCAGATAAATCTCAATCATGATTCTGGAAGCATGATTCCGTATCACAAAAACCTCACATCTCAGGGATATCGGGCACTCATATTTAGGTTCAATAGATTACTGAGTCTCTTAACTTCTTCTTTCTATGCATTTTTCCATCCTTCTGTATTACTCGTGGTATTATTATGTAATATACCTATAAAGAATATCGATCATCCATATGTCTTTCGCGTATATTCTACTGACTAAGACATTTTTTTCTTGCAGTGGGGATCACGATATGTGTGTACCATTCACTGGTTCAGAAAAATGGACAAGTTCACTTGGATATGCAATCGTGGATGAATGGAGACCTTGGTATACAAAGGAAGAAATTGAAGGGTATGTTCGCGTTTTTCACCTTCTAAATCCTGTTCATGTTTAACTTCTCTCAAGTGTTGCAATTCTGTAAAATTCATTCTAAATGCTTAAATCTTTTTTGCAGTTACGTACAAGTCGCAGGGTATGTTCGCGTTTTCACCTTCTAAATCCTGTTCATGTTCAATTTCTCTAATGTGTTGCAATTCTGTAAAACTCACTTTAAATGCTTAAATCTTTTCTGCAGTTTCACGCAAGGTTATGCCAACAATCTCACTTTTCTGACTATTAAGGTAGGTTTATATTCAGAAAAAAAATTCGGTTTTAATTTTTTCATGATTTAATTTGATTGATTTTCGTAACCTTCAGGGAGCTGGACACACCGTGCCAGAGTACAAACCACGAGAGTCGTTGCAGTTCTACAGCAGCTGGCTAGACGGCAAGAAAATATGATAATATGAAGAATGAAGACTGAATTAGTAGATTTTAAGTCCAATTATATGTTAGTGAGACATGATAGATTTTTATTTTTTCCTTGAAAAATTTTTTATAAAAGAGAAAAAAAGCAGAGGGAAATTGAATTTTTATTGTCTTTCAAGATATATATTCCTGTCAACGATAGAAATGACAATTTCTCTGCTACAACATATGCTCATATCGATTTTTCTTCGGTATTCATCTCCCATACTCTATATCAGTATACACTAATATCTATCTACATTGTAATTTTTGAGCCAAGGGGTGCCAATTGATATTTTTTGGACTAAACTATTGATGGTAGGCAGGGCGGAGCTATATTCATTCGAGGGTGGTCAAATGAACATCTTTCGTCGAAAATCTTTTTTGAATATATAAATTAAATATAGATATTTTGATATGAATACCCTTGATATTAACACCCTTGAAATAAATATTGACTCCGCCATTGAATTGGTAGGGATAATTTTAGATCAAATTATTAACTTATGCATTTTTGTTCAGTTCCGAATAGTTGAAATGTATTTTCAACTTTTTTTCATTTTGATAGATTGTTCCATGGTTAGATGAAGAAAGAATTTTAACTTTTTTACTTGGCATTCATGGTTGCTAGGTTATATTTTTACGCGACTATGTAATTACTTATAAAACACTATCGATGAGTGAATTAGAGTTGAGAAATGATTTAGTCACATAACTGTCTAAAATTGATTTTTGAATTATAAATTTCAAAGGCCGTTAGTTTTTTATATTTCATGCATAATCAAATTGTATCACATAAATTGATCAAACGTGTCACATAAATTTAAAACTAAAACAATTACAAGGTATTTTTTTTCCATATGTTCCAGCATGTGTGAGCAAAATTATACTTGTTGCTAATATAACTCTATTCATCTATAATATCGATTTATTTGACTTTATATACTATCAATTTTCGAGTAATTAATTTTTAATACTAAAAGATTCAATCTTTGATTTAAACAATAAAAAAAATATGCATATGTTCATAAAATAAAAATAGTAGCACATATAGAAGCATAACATAAATTTCTACATTGATCACTTTTAATTAAAAAAATTATTCGAATTTCTTCTAAAGACTCATGCAATAAATTACAAAAACAACATTAATTATATATCTCTGTCACAATCAAATCAAAAATCATCAAGTTATTGTTATATAATTAGGAGTAAAATTATAATTTTAATATAATCTTATTGAATTATTAACTTAATTATTGATCAATATCATTAAAATAAAAATCAAAATTATTACTCGAAAATCAAATATTAATAAACTAATAGCATTTTTAGCAATTTGATTTATTGGTTAAATCAATTTTTATCTCCTTCCCCACTAGTAGAGAGTTGAGGCACTCATTAGTCATTTCCCGAAAATTGGCAACATTCGAAGATGGCCGTCGCTAATCTACAGAGATTCGCCTCACGAATCGCACGAAACCCTTCGATTTTTTCAATTGCTCGATCTTCAGCCAGTTCATCCCGCTCCGGCTCCGCCAAAGTCGCCGATCGGATCGTCAAGCTCTTCGCCATTGACCCTGAGGGCCATAAACGGGAGATTATTGGACTCTCGGGTCAAACTCTGCTCAAAGCCCTAACCAATCACGGGTTAATCGACCCGGATTCTCATCGCCTTGAAGACATTGATGCGTGCTCCTCCGAGTGTGAGGTGCACATTGCTCAAGAATGGCTCGAGAAGCTTCCAGAAGCTTCATACGATGAGCAGTACGTGCTGAAGAAGAACTCTAGGGCTAGGGTCTTGAACAAGCATTCTAGGCTGGGTTGTCAGGTGGTCCTCTCGCCGGAACTTCAAGGAATGGTCGTAGCAATTCCTGAGCCTAAGCCCTGGGATATCCCATAAAAGGTGAAAATGAATATTTTTCTGTGTCTGTGAACTGAAATTTAGCGCTTTGAGTTAATAAGATGTGGAACTTATGGTACTTGATAGGCAATTTCTGTCAAAATTGTCTGGAAGTTGACAACTTTGTTGTTTTAAATGAATACTTTCCCAATCTGTCTTTTGTGCTATGAAGACACTTTAATTTACCGGTACTAGAAAGGATTTAGTTCGATAGAGCGGAGTAGATATAAAAGATTCATATAGCTGGTACCAATTAATTAGTGAACAATGCATAATTGTTGTTGTGAGCTTGTAATTCCTCTGCAATCACATAGTCTGGAATTCATGCTTATGCTTTTGTAAAAATGTGTTACTGACTTGAGAAGTAAGGCTATGACTAAATTTGGTGAGAGGTGGAAAACATCATAGCCTTTCTTGACCATTGGTCACCAGCTCAGTTGCAACTAAATATTGTATGTTACTGCTATTTGCAGTATATTACGTTCTGACCTTCCAAAGCTATAAGAATTCTTGAACATTGTCTCGGTCAGCTGCAACTAAACATGGACTACTGCTGGATGTTCCTCTTAACTAATTGTAATGTATAAGCTAGTATTTACTGAGTAGATTACGTTTAGTCATAGGCGCATATTATCTACTATTTACTGAGTATATTATGCCCCTGACCTTCTAAAACAATATGAATTCATAATATTGTGGGGAAATTGTCCTGTTTTAGTTTGCATGGGTTCTAGTTACAGTTCATAGCAGGAGGGCGTGTGGTGCTATTTCTGAGATTAAACAAAAACCCAATTTTCATATTTGGGAGGGCTAGGACTATAATCGGGACCTTAGGCACAAGGAACTATCCCAGTAAAGAGATTTTATGTGGCAGGCTTGAGAAGGTAGTGGACTATCACTGTTCATACTAAATTCTTTCTGAGAACTGGATAGCAGGCGGCCATTAGTTGTTCACGTTCCCTAATGTTCTTCCAGCTTACTGTTTGTTTGAGGTTATGAGCATTGTCTCCAGATGTGTGCTTTCTTCTATTATTCTCCAATATTACCGTCACTTCTGCAAGAAGCCTTAACCCTTCGGTATGGCCAAGTGGTTTGGGCTTGAGATTTCCATGTTGGAGTTCTCAAGTTCAAAACCACTTGCCAGCGAAAACAAGTGGTTTGCCTTCTGGGTTGAGCACTAGTGCGGGTTACCTCTCCTATGTGGTTTGCATGCTAATGCATAGGAGTGGGGATTTACCCTATGCACACCCAAAGGGTAGCGACTGCGGGTTCCCCTTGTTATAAAAAAAAACTTCTGCAAGAAGGCTTAAACCTATATTGGTTTCCACTGTTAAACGTCCATCAGTTGCCGTAGTGCCGTACTATCACAAAAAATGCATGCATCAAATTTCCTTTCTGAACTCTTTTTTATTTTTTGGTAAACTAATAAAATTTTATGAAGTGAAGGGCAACAACATGCCTGAATACAAGACCTATACGGAAAAAAATAGGAACACCCTTTTTTCTGAACATTACAGTACTAATGTAATTTGGCCTCTCTGCCTACTTTCTTGAAATGCTACTTGAGAGCAACAAGACATACCCCGTGTAATCCCACAATTGGGGTCTAGGAAGGATATGGTGTACGCAAACCTTACTACTTGAGAGCATCAACCTTAAAATGTATTTATCATTGCATTAAGCATCATCCTAATCTCGGTAATGAATGTTGACATTTCTTCCCAAGTCTTTTACTTGTACTTGTGTCTATCTACCTTTGAAATGCTTCTTGTTACTTCTATCAGACCAGCCTCCTTTTCACTGAGCCATATTTTCATGGTACAACTTAGATTTTCATATCTTCATATCACAAATATAAAGGCACTTAAACTTACTTGGAAGTATGTAAACTTTATAGTTCAGCGGGTAAGTCTAGAATCTTGAACTAGCAAATTCGGTTGCAGTAGCCAGAAAGTCTTCAATGTTCCACCTTTTAGTGGTCATTCACCTAAAGCTCTTTAGTAGTAATGGTATTACATACGTTAAGAATGAGCTTCTTGGCTGGATTTTGTCAACTCAATGATCCACTCTATCCGATAACACAAGCTTGCAAGAAAAAATTGTGCTGGCACATCTCATCACCCATTTAAACATTGCAGCTTGAATTATGCTTGCATATTTTTCATTGACGTCCCCGTTTTCTTGGTATCTTTTTCTGTTACTTATATATTTCGGTAAGCAAGCACTATCCAACACCATTCATATCTTTGTTTTCACAAGCAATGGGATTTCAATTCCTATATACTTGGCATTTAGATCTTTCCTTTCGAGATCTTGGAGTGGACACAGTTTGATCACATTCCTATGCATTTTTATCTCGGTTAAGAATTACATTTTGCAACAGACCAGTTGTCAATTCCAGTTGTTTATTGATGGTCATTTGTGCATCCTCTCCCATTAAGTATGTAAGGACTATCTTAAAAGATACAAGTCAACAATGGCCTAATTATTGGAACTAACGTATCTATCAGATTTATGGCTTCCACGCCAAGTGAAATGCTGTGGACAGTGAATGCAGTAACTGTTCTTAGAAACTTTCACCTCTCTTGCCTAGATTTCCAAAAACTGTCTGGATTAACAAGTTTGATGCTTCTGGTTTTTGTTCCTTTAACCTATGTTGAACAGGATAGACAATTGGTTTATGGTAATAGTCCTTAATTTGTGTAAGGTACTGCCTGGACACAGCCTTCTTACTGTCTTTAGCAGTTAGGCATGAACAACACAGCCTCTCTTGATGACAACACAGCCTTCTTTTTGTTCTTCGTTGGAGTTTGGCCAGTCGTGTTTCATGGGCCAATTTTTGTCACCTCTACACATCATGTCTGGTCCCCTTAATAATCTTTGCAACACATCCGCCATGAACCACGGAATAGCTCGAAATCAGATTCAAGTGTCCCTACAATGATTGAAAGGCCACTTATTATGACTTTATTGTTCAATCTATCAATTTCTCCAGCCTATATTTAGCTGGATATATACTAATACTAGTTAGTTTAGACTCCACTATATTTTACATGGTCCTAAACCTCTCACCTCACGTCTTCAGACATGAGTTCCACAATTATACTTTTCAAGAGATGCCGTCCAAACTCACCCACTCGAAGGGTCCTCTTGTGCAAAAGTAAATACTTACCCTTATCCAATATTAAACTAAGCGAGAATAACGAATCACTAAAAAAAAAAATATTTTACATTCATTGATTCGACATAAACATCTAATTTGTGCTACTATTGGTCCATACAACAACATATTAGGGAGGGTAGAGTATACGTCAATCTTATCCCTACGAAAGAGGTAGAGAGGGTTTTTTCCATAGACACCTCGACACAACAAAAATGACAGAAGAGAAACTATAAAATAGTAATAAAATAATCAAGATACAAGAAACAAGGGCTATTATTGGTCCATACAATCTTTTATCTCCTCTAAATTGGATAAGTTAGATTTGAATCTTTTAAAACGTCAAATATTTTGAAATAAATCTAATTTATAGTTTAGGAATTGATCAATAAAGTGACCAAGAAAAGTGGAATTAGATATTCTTGAATCTTTGGACTATTTTTATATCTTAAACGAATATATACCTCAAAAAGAACATCATTGATTCCACGAAATTAGTGGGTGTCCTCTAACCAACCCTTCTTTACCTTCCCCTTTTAAAGCCTCTTAGCCATTTATTTTTGTCCTCTCACAAATATTATTTTCCCTCACATTTCCATTTTTTTCCTTCTTTATTTATGCTTCTTTTATCATCAATCCCAAACCCAAATCCTAAAACCTTCAAGGGTTTATAATTTTATTTCATCCAAGAAATGGACCCCGTAGAGCTACATAGAATTTTCCAAATGTTTGATCGTAACGGCGATGGAACTATTACAAAAAAGGAGCTCAATGACTCGTTACAAAGCTTGGGAATACACATCGAGGAACAAGAACTTGTTCATATGATTGAAAAAATAGACGTAAACGGAGATGGTTATATCGATGTAGATGAATTCGGGACATTGTACAAGTCGATAATGGACGAGAAGGACGAAGAAGAAGATATGAGAGAAGCTTTCAACGTGTTTGATCAAAATGGTGATGGATATATAACCGTGGAAGAATTGAGGTCCGTTTTGGGGTCGTTAGGATTGAAACAAGGCAAAACTTTGGAAGATTGTAAAAAAATGATCATGAAAGTCGACGTGGATGGTGATGGGATGGTTGATTTTCAAGAATTTAGACAAATGATGAAAGGTGGTGGATTTTCATTGACATAAAATTTATTATTATTAGATGAAAGAAAGAAATAGAAAAGGGTATATAGTTGTGTGTATATATATCCTTTAGTTGTATTTGTCTCTTTGAAAGAAGCAATGTATGCCATATTTCTTTAATCTTTGATCATACACTTTTGCTTTTTTAATGAACCAAAAATTACGCAGATAAACAAATATCTACTAGTTAATATAGTTATATCTTGAATTAATTACAGTTCACGACAAATATCTAACTGTAATTACAGTTTGAGTTTCATATAATTAAGGCGATATATACAAATGTTATGTATAATTATACAAAAGTTGTGTTCGAATCAAATTGTATAACAAAATATACAAATGTTGTGCATGAATTATATAGCGAATTATACAAATGTTGCACGAATTATATAAATGTTGTTATAACTATAGTTACCAAATGTAATTATCCAAACTATAGTTATGAAGCATAATTAAGGTATTTTTATGTGGCTATATATGAAAATTTCTCTATTCACCGCTTTCTACGTGGAACTTAAAAGCTCCAAGATAATGACTATTTATCGATTACAGAAGTTAAAAATAGTTACCAAATATAATTATCCAAACTATAGCTATGAAGCATAATTAAGATATTTTTATGTGACTATATACGAAAATTTCTCTATTCACCGCTTTCTACGTGGAACTTAAAAGCTCCGAGATAATGATTATTTATCGATTAAGTGGCTATTTATGAAAAGATGACGAGTGATGGTTTGGGCCTTCAAAGAAGACCATAATAGCCCAAGTCCATCTGGTAAAATATTCAATTTACACCCATTTAACTGTCCCGGAGACTAGTTCCCCGTCGGCCACCTGAAAGTGTGAAAAATGCTCCGGCGAGGTTTCTTCTTCCCGGCAACGACGCTCTGCAAATCACGGCAGCTCCAACGTCTCTTCCGCTCCCACTTCATCTTCCAACCCGTTTTAGCCCATTCCTTTTCCCAACAAAGCAGGTACTATTTGTTCAAATTCTTAATCTGTTTCTGCATAAATCATGTATTTACACTAATAACTGTTTAATTTGAAGTAATTGTGCTAATCTCATGATATATTAGTCTCTTGAATGCAGTATTCAAGGTATTTGATAGAGGAATCATAGTAGGGCCCCGCTTAATTGTACAAAAATGGGATCTTGGAATGGTGAATTCGGGTCGGTATTTATGCACGACTGGCAAAGCTGGAGAAGGGGAAACGTCGAATGGTGGTGGGAATGATGCTGTTGCAGAGATTTCCGGTGAGTTTAAAGGAGATAAAATAAAGAGGAAGAAGCTGAAGGGTAAAAGAGAGGTTGTGAAGTGGTTGAAGTTCTTCAGGTGGAAGAAGAAGAAAGAGTACCAAAGAATGACGGCTGAAGAAAGAATCCTTTTCAAATTGAGGAAGGTAAATGTTTTTCATGTAGCATGTTATTTAATCTAGTGAAAGTTTTGTAAGATGATGTTTGAAGTAATCCGGTATCTGTGCTGGTTAGAAGTAACAGGTACATGAAATTAGTCGAGGTATGATCAAGTTGGCCCAACTCCATGGTTATAAGAATAAAATGATGATGTTTGAAGTTTTTGTAGCTTCAATCTGTTTGAAATACCATGCTCTTTTGCTACTTTAAATTGTCTTAGCGTGTCTATTTTCTTTGAATCAATCAATAAACTATAACTCAATCTCAACCTAATTAAGGTCGGCTATTTGAATCTTCTGTGTCTATTTCACTGTATCCGGCATTGTTTCACTCCAATACTTGTTATAATCCCCTGCATTGACGTTCAAGTGTATAACGTGCCTAAGAAGAATGTCTTAACAAATATGAATCTAATGCAAGTGTAAGAATAAATAAGCCTTGATTTCAACTAGTTGGTATCTTCAATTTAGATTTTTAGGTGGGTGTTTTGTTTTTTTTAAAAATGTTTTTAGTTAGACCTGCAGTTCTTCCAAAAGACTGGGGGCATTTTGTTTATATACTTTAAATAAAGTTTATGCGAAAGGACTAGTTATCTAGATATGCCTGTTCTAATCTTTTTGTTTCTTGAAAAGATGGACTGTCCATATCAATCCAGTAATGTCAGAATCATATCTCAGTTGTGCTGCTTGTGGTGTCATTTGCAAATCTAGAACTGTTTTTGTTGCGACTTAAGTTCTTCACTTATTTACTTGCCAAGAGATGCTAAAGAATAAATCACTGTTTAGGAAATTACTTCATGGTAATTTTGTGATCCAACACAATTATGGATGGTCTGTGCCACTTACTTAATGTCTACTCTGCTTCTTCACTTTCTACTACTTTGGAATGTTTCTTTCTTGAGCTGAGCGTCTATTGGAAACAGTCTTACTACCTGTAAGGTAGGGATAAGGTTTATGTACGGTCTACTCTCAAATATAGTTGAAGTATTTAGGAATTGCAAATTTACATCTTTCTAGGCACGGAAAAAAGAGGAGAGACTTGTTGAAGCTCTTAAGAAGGTTGAGCCTAAGGACCAATCGGAAGCTACCCATGACCCAGAAATATTGACACCAGAAGAACACTTCTACTTCCTGAAAATGGGAGAGAAGTGCAAGAATTATGTGCCAGTTGGAAGACGTGGGATATACCAGGGTGTGATCCTTAATATGCATTTGCATTGGAAGAAGCACCAAACTCTGAAAGTGGTGGTGAAAACATTCTCTCCTGAGGAGGTTAAGGAAATCGCGGCAGAGCTTGCAAGATTAAGTGGTGGAATCGTTCTTGATATCCAGGATGATGACACCATTATAATGTACAGAGGAAAGAATTATTCTCAACCACCAACTGAGATAATGTCTCCAAGAAGTACTCTTTCGAGGAAAAAGGTTCTCTTACTGTCTGTTAATTTTTGTGTATGCTATTATGTGGATCCCCACTTTTTCATGCTCTTATTTTTGTTATTGCCCCTTTTACACAGGCTTTAGATAAATCTAAGTACAGAGATTCCTTAAGAGCTGTTAAGAGATACATTCCACGGCTGGAACAAGATCTTGAGCTTCTTCGGTTGCAAGCTGAAAACAAAACTGATGCTCCTGACAAAAATCAAGAGATTGGCTTCGAGAATGTTAGCCCAGAACACCGTTCAGACCTACAAATTGAAGCATCTGATAAGCTCAAACGGATAATGGTTGAAAATTTAGAACAGAGTGAAGAAAATGATTCCATGGTAGATACAGATATATGTTCAGATTCTGAAGATCTTTCAGATATTTTTGAGACAGACTCCGAGGAAGAGCATGAAGAGAAGGCTGAAGAACCACTTTATTTGGATGTGTTTGATAAGTTTCCAGTGCAAAGTAATGGCGATGCACAGGAGTTTGAGGAGCATTTGCGTCAAATATCTTCTAACTCGAGGAAAGAGAAATCACCAGGTAAAGATACACCGGGTCTTGATGATGTTGATAGGATGATTCTGCATGCTGCATCACTTTTGAAGAAACGGAATAGATGAAAAAAGCAGTTCATTTGTGAACAAAAGTTCCAAGTGAGGTTTGTTAAATGAGAGGATGGTGGGCCTGTTATATTCAACAGTTTCAGCTGGCGAGAGGCAGCAGTTCTATCCATGTTCATCATTTTGGTTCAGTTCTTGTCTCTGACTATTGAACCCTTAGCACTGAATGGGCGAAAATGTGTAGTTTCAGCTGTTAACTGGTCTTCAACGAAACCCCAGACAGAGTATACTAGAGGAACACACGCCACAAAGTTGTTTTGCTGAACAAAGACGATTACAACATTAGCAATTTCATTCTGGGTTTCGTGGACTATTGGATCATTGTTTTCCAAGGGTTGATTGTTCACAAGTTTGAGTAATCCTAGTCTGGTGTTATTTACAGAACTCTTACCTATATAAGAAAAAACTTACTCGTATCTGATATTTACATCGTGACTATAGTAAATTTCAACAGTTTGGTTAAAACTACATTCTACGCCGCGTAGCCAATGTTTACTGTTTTAAAAAATGTATGTAGTTTCTCACAAATGTGTGTAGTACGAAGTTGATGACTGCCATTTCTTTTTCTTCTCAACTGGCTTTATCAAAAGAACATTTTCTTAGAAAGTTCTATGGGTTCGTTCGGCTTAGGAACAAGTTATTTCAAGATTAATTATTTTTAGGGTAATGCTAAATGACCACAAAAATTTGACCCAAATTTGGCCACAAATATAAAAGGTCTATAATACCCTTATGTTAAATCTTGTATTGATTTCCTAACTTTATTAATCAAAACAAAGTTAA
>JBCEWC010012274.1:0-13617 GCA_038996855.1 Solanum aculeatissimum
CATGATTTTAAATTTTTAAGTGTCTTATACTTTGATTTTGTCCTCATTTTATTTTTCATTAGTGTGCACCGAAAAACAATTTTTAAAACACCGAATAAAACTGAACCGAACTTGAAAAAACCGAACCAAAATATTTCGGTTCGATATATGGTGCACACTTTTTCAAAACCAAAAACCGAAGAACCGAACGTCTACCCCTACATAAGGAGAAGAAGATGGCAAGCGTTGGTGTGGCGGCAATGGATAGCTATGGTAACTTGCTTCAAGCCTTTGGTTTCCCAATTCAATATGTTGGGAAAGCCATCATTGCTGAAGTGATTGCAATTCGTACGGCATTGGAGAATGCTAAAAAAAGTACAAATTTTATCTGATGCAAAAAGTATGGTAGATATGATACTCAAAAGAAGTATAGTCTCATGGGAGGTAGAGACTACTTGTGAAGATATTTGAAAACTTATGAAGAACTTTGAAGAAGTGAATGTGGTATATATTCCAAGATCTTGGAATATAATAGCACATAATTTAGCAAAACTTTCTCTTTCACTTTTACATAAAGCTGTTTGATTTTTTATATTTCCTAGATGGATTGTAAATGATGCTATTGCATCCTTTTAACTCTTTGAACATCTTTATACGTTAAGTAGGTTGTTGGTTGTAAAACAAAAAAGAGGAAATTAAGGATTGGGCTGGCCAAGGTGAAAAGTAATTTGATAGGAGCTCTCCTAGCAACATGGTCAATTCACTCGGATTAGAAAATAAAAAATTAAATTTTATGCTTCTTCTTCCTTGCCTATAATTAACAGGCAAAAATTATATAAATATCAAATGTATTTATGGACATATAACAATTGGTTGCCATAAAAGCCAAAAAGTTTTGAAACCAAAACGACATCACACAGAAATTTGACTCTAGTTGTTTTGAAATAAATGTCTAAATTGCCATTTGTTGTGACATTCAAATTTTGTGTTTTGGGAAAAAGAAAAGGGAGACAAATCGCATTTTTCTCAAATGATTTATCTGAAAAATCTCATTTAGTGGAAAAATATTTACCAAAATCCAAGGATGATATAGACCAATCATTCCTATAATCCTGAAAAAGGGCGTTATCACGCCACGCACAATACAAAGTGGCTGCATTTGAAATCGCGCTATTACTACACGCTACCCAGCCAAAAGAGCAACAAAAACTATGCATATACCGTTAAACGGCAGCGTCCCGACCAAGCTTGAATTTGAATCCCCAAATACTGCCACGAATAACGCCCATATGCTCTTCTCTTCCCCCACACCCACCCTTACTCCAATAATCCATCAAAAATAAATTTGTATAAAATAATCAAAATACAACTAGTATTGCATTCAAATTACTGGATCTGAATTTGGATCTACACTTTTCTACTTCAAATGGGTTCCACTAGTAGTAAGAACAATGCAGTTGATTCTCCGGCGGATTCATCTTCATCGGTTGTTCGGAGATCTCGATCCACTCGGAGTAAAGTTTTTCAGGCCGCCTGTCTCGGATCTCGCGAGTCTCAAAATGAACCACCACAGGTTTGTTCTATATGTTTTTAAAGTATTTTGCAGATTTGATCATGATACATTGTGCTTCTTTAATGGCCTGCATTATGAAAGGCAAATTACTAAAAACTAATTTTCCTTGTTTTTTAGTGGTTTAGTTCAGTGCTAATGGACAATAGATTGGTATATTTCTAGCATTCGTTGTTCATTGTGTTTTCATTGTTGTAGTTTGGCTTTAGAATTGTTAGTGCTCTGAAAAATTTGTATGATATTCTTAAGCTGCACAGGTAAATGTGGAATGCAGTACAAAGTACTAAACTTTTTTCATATGTGATAACGTTTTTGATTCATAAACTTGTATTTCAGGTTTCGGAAAATCAAACCAAACGAGACGAGGCTACTGGTCCTTGTTCGAGTGAGACTAAATCAGGAGGAAGAAAAGCTGAATGGTTTGGAAAGGTTAAAGTTAAGAAGCATCATGAAACATGCGTAGACTCTAATGTTGAGCTTGATGATTGGGATGAATCACGCTTGTCTGATACCCTTGCTTGGAAAGGTGATGCTTCTTCTCGAGCTTCATCATCTAGATCATCGAATCTTTCTGGTCGTTTCCTCCCACGCTTTAGTTTTCGTCCTGGAAACATGAGCTTCCGGCTGAGCAGAGCAAACAGTTTAGGGTCGGCAAGGTCCTTTTTTGCATCTTCACAGAGGTTTGCTGCTTCGATTGATGAGGATGAGCTTCCTCGCTCAAGTTCGTCAGGTAGATTCACTGACAGAAATGAAAGGCCACAGAATTGTGACTTCTTTCCAAGTTGTTTCAGTAATCGGTCTCCTAGCCAATGCTCTGAAGATGTTACTTCTAATAACTTAGTATTCACTCCTTCAACTGCAAACTTCTCTGATAATTTCATGGATGAGACACATCCTGCTTCCAGACGAGGTTTGTCAGGTGACAGACATGATAATAGAGTAGAGTGTACTGTTAATTTATTTTCTCCAAGAAACAATAATTATACTGATGGTTTCGAGACAAGAGTTTCTGACAGAAGGAGTGCAGCTCGTGAGCCTACTGAAAGGAACATCAGTATCAGCAGAACCCTGAGTGTAGGTAGACTTCGCGATAGGGTTGTTCGAAGATCATCATTTCCTGATGTTTGTTCCTTTCAAAGGGAAATGGAAACCGGACATGTTAGTGAGAATAGTTTGAGACCGAATTTAGGTGGTGAATTAAGTTCGGTAACATCCGATGTAAATGACTTAATTCTATCAAATACTTCTGGTGCCTCCACCTCCTTGTACGGGAGCCAATATTATGCAGTTGGGAGCCCAAGAGGACGAGAAACAAGATATCATGATCTTATGGAGCATAGGTCAAATTGGCTAGAGCGGCGAAGAAGAATAAGATCTCAGGTCTGTAAATATCTGCCTAACTTCATTGTGCTTACATTTGGGCTATATTACACCTCCATATAAGCAAGAGAGTAATTGTCTGTTTTGCTATATACATGAATGCAGTTCTTCTAATCCTGTGTGTCACGTGTTTGGTGGAACTCATTGGCCACTTATGAAATAGCTACTTTCAAAATAATTCTTAAAAAATATCTACTATTTGGTATTGTTTTTTCAATCAGAACTGTAATCTGAATGTGCTTGAAAAGCATATTGTATGTACAACCCCTCTAATCATGTACAGTTTTGAGCCAAGACAACTTTCTTGACAAGGACATATTGGTCAACTTTTTAGGTCTATGCTCTTCAACGTCTGGGAAGGCGCTTTGAGAACCACTCTGGACATGAGAGGTCTTGTGTGTTTTCTGGTCAGCATCGAACAGGTCACTGTACGTGTCATATCAGTAGCCAAGGAGCTAACTTAGATAGTGACAGTAGTGCCAGGGCAAGCATTTCAAGAATTGTTATGTTGGCAGAAGCTTTATTTGAGGTAATGTTACCAATCTGTTTTACTTTATCAACATTTACCTTTTAATTATCAGTACGAGTTGAACTTGGATACTCATTTTAGGTTCTGGATGAAATTCATCAGCAATCAGTTGTATTATCATCTCAGCCTTCTGTATCCTCAATCGGATCTGTTCCAGCACCCAATGAAGTTGTTGAGTCCCTACCTATTAAATCATACAACAAACTCCTTAGGAGCTCAAATGACGAAGTTGCACAGTGAGTAGAACATTTTACGTTTTGCCAGTTCGTTGCACATTTAAGATTTTAGTTTGTATGGTATTTGCTTCCAAGCAATCTAGCAACGCTGTGTTTTTGTTTCACTGGTTCTTTTTTGCTTGCACCATTTTACGGTTTTGTGCTTTAGGTTTGGATCTCTAGTTCTTCCTTAGAGAGCTATTCATATTGATATAGCACTTTTTAGAAGTAAATGTAAATGAATTTCCAAAAGGTTATGCAAAACTTTAGGGTCAAAGTAGCTAAAAGAGGTACTTTTTGCTTATTGAACCATTTTGCTGAGTGTATCCATTGTTATTAAATATTGCAATATGTTTTTTGGATTTTGTAAGCTCCTTGAATTTTGATCGGAGAAAAAGTAACAATAGGAGCCCCTGCAATTGCATCTCTGGTTGTTAGTTAACTGAAAAAATTCAACTTGTCTGATGAAAAAATAGCTAGAAGAGACACAGAGGTTGAAGGGAAGCCACTGAAAAAGAGTAGCACTTGTGACTGGCATGATTAATTAGTAGTCCTACAGAAAAGGAAAAATTATGACCAATGTAAACAGGCTCAATAACCAATTGAGTCTTGCTTAGCCTTCTCTTTGCCCTTCTATACTGCACTTGGGAAATCCCAAAATGAAAATATTTCTTCCTCTGAATGGAGGAAAATGTAGATTTATCTAAAGGTTTGTTATAGAATACTGATTGAAGAATGTTCATACCTGTTCTGAGAGATAAGTTGACGTATCTTTGTTCTTTAATTTTCCAATATGTGAAGAATGAGGATCTGAATTTTTTTTGCTCTCAGTTTGGAGTTTGAATTATTGGAAGCAGTTCAACAAACCAAACTAGCCGGCCACTTGGCATTAGTTATATTGGAATAAGAAGATTTAGAGCCATTTAACGAGCAGATCTCTGTTTCAGATGGGATTTCTACCATTGTATTCTTTGTTTTTCTTTTCAGCATGTAGAGTTTGCTTTGTCTGAAATGCAAGCACGTACACCTGCACGAACAGTGCTTTGACATTCTGTTCCAAATTATATACGTGATATAATGGTATTTCTAACACTAGAAGATGTGTCCTTGTATATTTGATGATACCAACACAAACACTGTGAGAATGCAATGATTCTAAAAGAAAGAAAATAATTTAAGATATTGGGAAACCTCTCAGCTCAAAGCATTTGCCACAAAGTACCAATAATCTTGAGGGTCTTCTTTACTAGTTTTTGCTGTCACTTGGACTTTCAGAAATTATCCTATTCTGAATAGAAGTTTTAAAGAGTTCTAGGTGGATCTATTGGTCTTCTTTCATTCTCAATCTGCTGCTAGGCGTGGGATTTAGACCTAGAAATAATCTATTTGGTTATATCATCCTGGAGTAAGTTAACTAATTGTTGGTGAAAATTTCAAGATTACAATATTACAACTGAAAAATAAAATGAAAATAAAATCTCTTCAGGCTGAGGCGCGGATATCTCGCTCTCTTTAAGGAGTTTCAAGCCCACTGCAACCAAACTTTTCACTGGTCTTGCAGTAATTTTCTTGACTTGTCCCCTCCAGGATACAACAACCTAATCACAAAGTATAACTCAACAACTCCGGACAAGAGTTCAAAACTCCACAAAAAGAACACCTCCCTTTAACTAATAAGAACTCTCTTTTTACTATTATGCACTCTCTATTTTCTTGTATCCAAAACAAAAGAAGGCTATCACTGTTTATAAGTGAGGATGTCTTCCATGCAATGAATAGGAAAATAATGGGTAGTAAATGGAGAAGATAAATGACCTAGAGATTACATAAGTTACAAGGTATAATGGAGGAATAAAGAATGAAAATAAAGAATAGACATAATGCCATAAACGGCATTGAGATGCTGCAATTAGCACTAACTCCATAAATGGAGTAATGCAGCTATTAAGTGACCAAACCAACGGGCAGCAATGGTATTGTCCGTCAACAGTTGGAAAAATGACTGAAGTCAATGTAGCAATGCAATGCAAAGATGCATATATTAGAATATTAAAATGCCACACTAACACTAATCATTACTGGTTGACTGGGAATAAAAATAACATGGTTGGGTTGGGTGCTTTATGTTAAAACTCCTTCAGGTTTTGTTTATTATCTAATTCAAAATCCAGAATATTTAAATTTTTCCTTTTCTTTCTTTCATTTTTAGTCGAAAAGTTAATGTGTTATGTGGTCTTGTTATCTTGAATATTATGGCCTTTTTTCTTCATGTGAACTATTTGGATTTATTTTGACAGATGTTACATTTGTCTGGTTGAGTATGAGGAAGGAGATACATTACGAACACTGCCTTGCCATCATGAATTTCACAGGACTTGTGTTGACAAATGGCTCAAAGAAATTCACAGGTATACTTTTCCCCTTTTGCTTTGTGCTGATATCAGTTGGTCAATTTCAGACGCTCCTCAACTATGTGCATCATCCAATTTTCCTGAAGATTGAAGTTACAAACTTCAATCTAGCCTTTCCTCCTATCATGATACTTGCAAAGAGATGAACAGAAATGTACTTAAATATGATTTAATGAGATGGAATCTCTTTAGGACTTGTTTCTTAAACATAAAGTTTAGGGTATTTCCCTGGTTAGTACCCTTATATGCCTCAACCTCCGTTGCCTTTGCTGCCATACTCATTAGCAGATGTGTCATGTTTCAAATCTGCTTACAAAGATAATGACTTTGTAGGCCTCGTAAATATTCATTTAAAAGCCGAAGATTAGGCTATGAAGATTGCAACCCAAAAAAATAGATTAGGAGAGGATGTAGTTCCTGAAGTGCCCGCATCATGTTATTTATACCTTGTAATGTGTGGTCACTAGTTTATTAATTAAGATCCCAAGGCATTAAGAGTGATTATAATCTTGTCTTGTCTTGTGATGATTATTGTTTTCTTTTTGACGAAAAATATCTTTCTCTTAATGAAACTGAAGTTAAAATTGTTCATTTTGATGTAGGGTATGCCCATTATGTCGAGGTGATATCTGCCACGTAAATGTGTGATGTTGCTTTCCTGCATGTAGTTTCTTGTATTATGAATCCCCTTGATTTTGTTGCAAGAAGAGGTGAGCCAGGAGTAACTTCACATGTCCTGTAACTTTCTACGATACACTTCAGTATGCACGGTTTGAGAGTTTGGTCCTGTTTCAATGCAGTTATCCATCTCTTTTGTTGTAATTGTCTTCCTTTACAATATTCATTTGTGATAGAAACTTGGTATTCTCTCAGTAAAGATGGATCAACTAGTTGTGCCATGCCAAATGATCTGGGGAACGTTTTCAAATGGGGTAGGAAACGAGCTGCACATTTTCTGATTAATATGCTGGTGCCTGGTCTATTCTATGGGAAGCCAAATTCATCATGACTGAGAAGTACCTTTGTATGATCTTTTATTGTTAATAAATAGATAAAGGAAGCTACCAGGGTCAAATTACTTCACTAAGAGCAACAACATACCTATCGTAATCCGACGAGTGGAGTTTGTGTTAAGTTCAATATATAATGAGTGAATGGATAATGGTACATTGTATGAAGATTGGTGTATTGAAAAATGTGAAAGTTGCAACTATGAATGAATTCATTTCATTCATGAACATTCGTGCAATCTTTCCTCTATACCATCCTATTGGCTATAAATATCTGAATCCTTTTTAGATGTTAGTAGAACTTGAGAGAAAAACAAAGGAACTTTTGGTAGAAAGGTTTAAAATAAGTTTCAAAAGGAAAAGGTGTTGTTTCTAAACTTCAAGTGTGATTACAAGTCATTGAGTGGTCCGTTGGACAACAAATTTGAGGTACCATTATTTGTCTATCGTGAGTCATTTTATCTTGGGTGGATATATTCCATAACCTCGGGTATTTGAGGGGAATAATTTCCTTAAGGAAACTCTGTGAATTTAGAGGATTTGACTCCTCTCTCCTTTCATCTAGTAGAATGTTCTTGAAATTGATTTTACTTCATATTGAATATTACATTAATTATATGAAATTTGGATGAAGTTATTTCATTGGAAAAATTAGAGTTTGTACTACACAATTATCATTATTACTTGAATACAACAATCTTAAAGAAATTACTATCTTATTGTGTAGTTATAATTGGTTTCTGGAGATTAAAACCTTTGTGGGTTTATGCTCTGTTTGAACTCGATATTGACTCAGAGAACTTGAAAAGTTCGTCAGAACATCGAAGTTCATTCGGTTAACGGTTGAGAGTTATAAACTTCATCGTTAAATTAAAAACAAAGTGAAAATAAAGATTAAGTCTTTATTTGAAGTGACTAAGTGTACTTGTCTTTTTCTAATAGCAAGATGACAAATAAAATTGAAGTCATGAATGATACGACATTGAAAATTGCAGTAATAAATATTGTTTCATCGATGTGTTGCACCTACCATAGCATCGACTGAAAAACCTAAAAAATTCACTGGTATGGATTTTAAGAGGTGACAACAAAATATGCTCTTTTATTTAACTACTTTGAATCTTCAATGATTCATCAAAGAAAGTATTTTTGTGTTAGCGGAGTCAACTCCGGAAGATGAACGCTTTATGGTTATTGAAGCTTGGAAGCATTCTGATTTCTTATGCAAGAACTATATTCTGAATGAGCTTCATGATGACTTGTACAATGTGTACAGTAATATGAAAACCTCCAAAGACCTTTAGGATGCTTTAGAAAAGAAGTATAAGATAGAGGATGTAGGATTGAAGAAATTCATCGTGACAAAATTTCTGAACTACAAAATGGTAGCTAACAAATCAGTGGTTACTCAAGTTCGGAAATTACAAGTGATTATCAATGATCTCCTCACGAAAGGTCGAGTGATTAGTCAGGCCTTCCAAGTAACTGCTATGATTGAGAAGTTACCTCCTTTGTGGAAGGACTTCAAAACTTAAAGCATAAGCGGAAGAAGATGTCCCTAGAATATCTCATTGTAAGATTGAGAATTGAAGAGGACAATAAAGTTGCTAAGAAAAGATCTCATGGAAATTCAGCAATATTAGGAGCTAATATTGTTGAAGATGGAAGGTCTAAGACCAATTCTGCTCAGCAAAGCAATCAACCTAAGAAGAAATTCAAAGGTAATTGCTTTAATTGTGGCAAAAATAGTCATAAGGCTGCAAATTGTAAGGCTCCAAAGAAAGATCAAGTAAATATTGTTGAATTTCAGGACGATTTATGTGTCATGCTTTCTGAATGTAATCTTGTTGGCAACCCAAGAGAGTGATGGATAGATTCTGGTGCCACCCGTCATGTATGCGCTAATAAAGAACTTTTTACATCATATGAGCCTACTTAAGGTGGACAAAATCTACATGGAAAACTCGTCAACTGCAAAGGTTAAAGGAATGGGCAAAGTTCTCTTGAAGATGACATTTGGCAAGGTGGTGACTCTCAAGAATGTGCTTCATGTTCTTGAATTAAGAAAGAACTTAGTTTCTACTTCATTTCTTACTAAAAATGGATTCAAATGTGTATTTATTTCTGATAAAATTGTAATTAGTAAAAATGAAGTGTACGTAGGAAAGGGCTACCTTGAGGGCTTGTTTAAGCTCAATGTAATGGTTATTGCAGATAATAAAAGTTCTAGTTTTACTTACTTGCTTGAGTCAAGTGATTTATGGAATTAATGTTCGGGACATTTCAATTATAAGACCTTGCGAAAACTGATTTGTTTAGAAGTGCTGCCTAATTTAGAGTGCAATAAAACAAAATGTCAAATATGTGTGGAAGCTAAGTTTGCTAAGCATCCTTATAAATCTGTTAAAGGAATTTCAATCCTTTAGACTTGATTCACACGGATATTTGTGATATGAAGTCAACATCAACGTGTAGTGGAAAAAAATATTTCATAACTTTTATTGATGATTACACTAGATAATGCTATATTTATTTGCTATCAAGTAAGGATGAAACAATTGAAGCATTTAGGCAATACAAAACTGAAGTTTGAAAATCAGTTGGATAAAAAGATAAAAATGATAAGAAGTGATAGGGTGGAGAATATGAATTTCCATTTGCAGAAATATGTTTGAAAAATGGAATTATCCATCAAACGACTGCCCCTTATTCACCCCAATCTAATGAGATTGCAAAAAGGAAAAATTGAACTCTAAAGGAAATGATGAATGTCTTACTTATAAGTTCAAGTTTACCACAAAACTTGTGGGAGAAAGTTATCCTTACAGCAAATCGAATACTCAATAGAGTGCCCCATAGAAAGAAGCAATCAATTCCATATGAAAAATGGAAAGGAAAGAAACTCAACTTGAAATATTTCAAAGCGTGGGAGTGTCTAGCAAAAGTTCAAGTTTCTATGTCGAAAAGGTTGAAAATAGGACCAAAGACTATGAACTATGTGTTTATTGGATATGCTACAAACAGTAAAGTATGTAGATTTTTGGTTCATAAATCTGAACATCCAGATATTCATGAAAATATGATAATTGAATCAAATAACGTTGAATTCTTTGAACATATTTATCTGTATAAAGCTAGATCTGAAGAGTCTAGTGGAGGTTCTAAATGACCTCAAGTTGAACCAAAGAGAAACATACAAAATAAAGAAAATCAAGGTGCAGTAAGCATCAAAGGACTGTTACTTCCTTCAGATCAGATTTTGTTACATTTCTCATTGATAGTGAGCCTCAAACCTTCCAAGAAGCAATGTCCTCTGTGGATTCACCCTTTTGAAAAGAAGATGTCAAGAGTGAGATTGAATCAATCTTGAATAACTATACTTGAGAGTTGATTGATCTTCCTCTGGGAAATAAGCTTTTAGGATCAAAACGGGTCTTTAAAAAGAAAATAAAAGCAGATGGTACTATTGACAAGTACAAGGCAAGACTTGTAGTCAAAGGCTTCAAACAAAAGTAAGGTCTTGATTACTTGATACATATTCGCCAGTGACATGGATTACATCTATTCGGATGTTGGTAGCACTAGCATCAATATATGATCTTGAAATTAATCAAATGGATGTAAAAATTACTTTCTTAAATAGAGAGTTGGAGGAAGAAATTTACATGGAACAATTTGAGGATTTTGTAGTTCCTGGTAAAGAAAGAAAAGTGCGCAAACTTGTAAAGTCACTCTATGGACTGAAACAAGCACCAAAACAGTGGCATGCAAAGTTTGAGCAAACCATGTTGACAAACAGATTTAAGATTAATGAATGTGATAAATATGTTTGCATCAAAGACAATCTGAATCATAAGGTCATTGTTTGTTTGTATGTTGATGATATGTTGATCATCAGTAGAGAGTTGGCTGACATAAATGTCACTAAGCAAATGCTTGCTAGTAAATTTGAAATGAAAGACCTTAGAGTGGCTGATGTTATCTTAGGAATCAAAATTCTTCAAACTCCACAAGGTTTGGCTTTGTTACAGTCTCATTATATTGAAAAGGTACTTGACAAGTTCAAGTATTTGAATTTCAAGTTTGCCAAGACTCCAATGGATGTGAGCTTCGCATTTAGAAAGAGTAGTGGTGAAAGCGACTTACAATTGGACTATGCAAAAGTATTGGGAAACTTGATGTATATCATGAACTGCACACGATCAGATATAACATGTGTTATTAGTAGGCTGAGTCCATACACAAATAATCCCAATCAAACTCACTGGATGATAATGAAGAGAGTTTTAGGATATTTAAAATATACTCAGAACTAAGCTTTGCATTATGACAAATATCCAGTAGTAATTGAAGGATATAGTGATGTAAATTGAATAACTAGATCGGATGAAGTAAAATCCACAAGTGGATATATATTTACTCTAGGTGGTGGAGCAGTTTCTTAGAAATCATCCAAACAAATATGTGTTGCTTACTCCACTAAAGAATCTGAATTCATCGCTTTAGATAAAGTTGGTGAAGAGGCTGAATAGTTCCGAAACTTCTTAGAAGATATCCTTTTTTAGCCTAAATCATTAGCACATGTATGCATACATTGTGATAGTCAGGCTACAATAGGTAGGGCAAGGAGCATGATGTACAATGATAAATCACATCACATAAGACGGAGACATAATACCGTTAGAGAACTACTCTCTAGTGAAATTATCACTATTGACTATGCAAGGTCAAAAGATAATGTGTCAGATCCACTTACAAAAGGCTTAACTAAAGAGGGAGTTGAAAGGTCATCTAAGAGGATGGGTTTAAGGCCTAGGACAAGTCAAACATGATGGTAACTCTATCTAGCAGAATGAAGATCTCAAGAGCTAGGTTCAAGTAGATCAAATAAAGTTGTGTTTGACGGTCCAACATTGTCAAATAATCTAATCCATTCTCATGATGAAGACAATGTTCAGTGATCAGGATAAAGTTTATACTGAAACTTTTTAATGATTTTTAAGTTTGGTAAGGTATGACCAAATAGTTTCTTTATGGGAGTAAACATTTAGAAATCACCTATGTGGGAGTGCAATGGAAGTCATTTCAAGGAGAATATTAGTAAAGATCGATTCTCTAAGCTCTCATAAAATTGAAAAGTGTCCATGGCTGAAACGAATAAAACCGTGAGAATCATAGATGGTAAAAGGTTGGTTGTGTGACTTATATTGTCTAGGTGTACATTCAAGTTCAATGGTTCAAAGATATTGCATCTACCGACTGATCGAGTGCATCCGATATAATTTTACTACGGAAAGTTCACAGGAAAACTCACTTATCCCGATGCAACTAGTCTTTGTTTGTAATCACACATGAGTCCATGTATAACTATCTTTCGTGTTATAGCCATTTTCATTCATGTGGGGAATTGTTAAGTTCAATGTATAATAGGTGAATGGATAATGGTACATTGTATAAAGATTGGTGTATTGAAAAATGTGAAAGTTGAAATTATGAATGAATTTATTTCATTCATGAACATTCATGCAACCTTTCGTATTTTAGTGCAACCTTTCGTCTACTATACATGAATCAATTATACTATCCTATTGGCTATAAATATCTGAATCCTTCTCAAATGTTAGTAGAACTTGAGAGAAAAACAAAGGAACTTTTGGCATAAAGGTTTAAAACAAGTTTCAAAAGGAAAAGGTTTTGTTTCTAAAATTCAAGTGTGATTACAAGCCATTGAGTGGGTCACTGGACAACAAATTTGAGGTACCGCTATTTGTCTGTCGTGAGTCATTTTATCATGGGAGGATATATTCCATAACCTCGGGTACTTGAGGGGAATAATTTCCGTAAGGAAACTCTGTGAATCCAGAGGAATTGACTCCTCTCTCCTTTCATCTAGTAGAATGTTCTTGAAATTTATTTAACATCATATTGAATATTACATTAATTATATGAAATTTGTATGAAGTCATTTCAATGAAAAAATTAGAGTTTGTACTACACAATTATCATTATTACTTGAATACAACAGTTTGAAGAGGGTAGTGTGTATGCAACTTTACACCTAGTTTGTGAAGATAGAGGTTATTTTCAATAGATTTTTGACTGTGCAAATAGAATGAAATCATTTTTTTTAACATAAAGAGAAGTTTTTAGTGTTATAGCAAATGAAATGTGGTTCAAAATAATATTTTGTTAGTATATATCGATTTTTATGAAAGTTATGTCTTCATCCAGACGAACTTCCGGTTCCGGGCAAGCACATGACAATCATAGAAGTTGAAAAACATCTTTGGTGGTGTCTGTTGATAGACTATAATTAACAAGACCTTATTAGTTATTAGTATTAGAAATTACGTCTATAAATATTATTTATTTTAGGATAAATTATGCAAAATGTCAATCTATAAGGTTTGCTTACTATCTTTTTAGCCCAATTTTTAAAATTTATCTAAAATAGCCAGTAGATTCTAATTTTTTTCAAAAAAAAAAGAGGGGGGGGGGGGGGGGGGGGGGGGGTTGTTTTTTT
>JBCEWC010012275.1:0-15981 GCA_038996855.1 Solanum aculeatissimum
TATTTACTTTCTATGTCTTGAGGGTGAGCCTCAAACTTGTCGAGGCCCCGCTCATCTATGTAGAGGCATTGTTGGACTAATCTATACTCTTGTACGTTTGACTTGCATGTTGGATATTTGGCTATGTCCCCAATTCCTTAGAATTTACATGTTATGTGTTTAGCTTCCGCGTTTCTGAACCGATGATGTGTGTAATGATGCTATGATGGCTTGATTGAGGGTCTTCGGGTCCTCTTTCGCTATGTCACATCTAGGCCCCCTATCCGGGTCGTGACAACTACCTCTTTGTTCACTGCATCAAGACTCACATAAAAGTATTGCAAAAGCATGTGGTTCGGAACTCCATGATTGGAACATTGGAGTAGGAGTTTCCAAAACCAGAGCCATGTTTCATGCAGTGGGTAACTCTCCAATTGCTTGAAATTCTCGATACTTCATCTCAATTTTATCATCTTTGAGAGAGGAAAGAACCTTTCAAGAAATGCATTTTCCTGCTCGTCCCATGAGGTAATAAAATTGCGAGGTAGCCTTGCTAGCCACCTCAATGCCTCTCTGGTGATGGAGAAAGGAAATAGCCTTAGTCGAATGGCTTCTTGATTCACTCCCCTGGAGTTGAATGGGAGACACACATCAACAAAATTCTTCAAGTGTTAATGAGGATCTTCGTGGTCGAGCCCTTTGAACAATTCCTTTAGTTGAAGGAGTTCCAACATAGTGCTCATTATATGGAAATTAACTCCTTCAGCCAACGAGGGTAGTCGTATAGCACCGATGCTTTCAACCTGATCCCAATTGACATCTTGCATTTCATTCATGTCTCTAACATTCTCTCCATTAATGCTCTCTTCGCCTTCCGTCATTAAACCGAACAGTCAATCAACAAAAATAATACAAAATAATAAAAATAAACTTAACTACAAGAACAAATCTCAACAAAAACTTTCAATATGAACATGCTAATTTCCTGACAACGATGCTATTTTTTATGTCGTTCAACTCGACTACTCAAAAGTAGAAGGGGCGGTTGTCATCAGCATAATAACCTAACTTTAGAGGTTGGGGTCGAATCTCTTAGGGAATCGTTGCTCAAGGCGAAAGTGATTCGTTGGATCATGTAATTGTAGGATCTGGGGGGGGGGGGGGGTTGCAATATTTAAATAAATAGAGTTCAGTTAACAAGTTCTAACTAATTGAATTAATAACTATTAAGGGAGATGTTGGGGATATGCAAATATGAAACTTGATCTATTGAATGGGTTTAATACCTGACTATATGAGTTGATGTTGAGTGAATAATCTAGGTTGCTTGTAACCCAAATCATCTCTGAAAATGGGTGTTTCTCATGAACCCACTAGGATATCACACGTGGATGGCCAAGGACACGCTTAGCCTAAAAAGTTAAAGCAAACCCCCTAATACCTTGGCCATTGAGTTCATTAACATGAACTTCAACAGAAACCCCAAAAGCTTTTCAGCCATTACATCCATCCCACATTCTACTATGCTTATCTAAGAAATAAATCAGAGATCTAAACGAAACTCCAAGTTTGCAACCTCGAGATTTACAATAATCCTAGGAATGGCATAAATTTACAACTACAGATAAGTCAAGATACTATAGACCCAATCAACAAATCAAATATCCATATTAAAATCACACCCCCAACATGGGGTTTTTAGCCACACATGCTAGAACATAAGATTGATTACCATTCATAGTAGCTGAAGTCATGAGTAACAAGATTGAATACAAATCGGATGATTCTCACCAACCAATTTTCTCCAATTTGATGCCTAATTTTCTCAAAACCCTAATCTCCCTTGTACTTTATGGAAAAAGGTTTATGTACTACTACTATTGCTAATTGTTCTCAATTCCTATCAAAGATCACTCCTATGTCCTTTTCTAATTTTTTTTTTATATATTCTGTGCAAAAAGTGTGAACATTTATGCTGCGAAATGTCATTTGGCGATCAAGACCGACCATCGAGCATTCCGGCAATGCGCCGAATGTGCACTTGATCGCTTTTCTGTGTGTCTTTAAAAGGCTCTCTTTTGCTGTAAATTTAGGCGATGACTTCTTGCTCTATTTTTTTAACTTCGGTGATGCGCTAAACTGCTCCTCATATCTCCTTTCTATCAGTGCTCTAGGGTTTTAGGTTCTGCAACTTTAGGCGATCACTTGTGCACTCGGCGAATCACCAAGCGTACTTTGCGATATCTATTCTGACCGCATTCTTGCCTTGATTGGAACCTTGGTTGCTGCACTTTAGGAAATATCCTTGGGTCCTTCGACGAATCACCAAGAATGTTAGCGATCTTGCATTCCACCATCTTTTGAGCACTTTTTTCTCAATCTCTAAGATTCCATCATGTGTTGCCCATTTTCATGCTTTTAATTCCATTTCCTATCATAGCACATGCAAATTCGTTAGTAATTGAAATTTATGTCACATTAAGGTCAATATTTTCTTGCAATTTAACCCCAAAATGAGTTCGAGATGTGGACTCATCACTTGGCCTTCGCGTTCGCAGATAATTATCCACGTTCGTAGAGTGTAAAATATGACTGAACAATGATGTCTTTTAAAATATGTGATTAAATCTCATTTTATCATTTTTGACATTTCAATCTTTGTTCTAAGAGAGGATTTTCAATGTTTTGAAAGCAAATTGACTGGGTAACTATTTTCTAACCTATTTAATTGATTTTCATTGATTAATTTATAATTTTAGCTTCTAATTTTGAATTTTAATGGTGGAATTTGAGGATTTTCGAAATTGAGTTTTCTAAACTTGAATCGTTGATTTCTCCCTCATCTTAATTCCATTTTCAAAATCATTTTCACTATTGCATTCCTTATTACGAGGAGAACATTTTCATATATTAATTTTTAGATTCCGACTACACTTTCTGGCATGAGATATTTGACCATTTTACCATTTTTCTCTGAATTAATTAACTTTAGTGTCATTAGACTCGTTATGTGATTGTGATACCATATGTGAATAGATTGTGGTGATTTGGAGTACCGTAGGAGGGGAAAGCGAACATTTTGACTTGATTCGAGACTTTATTTGAGGCAAGTGGACTTCTAACGTTTTGTTAAGTGTGAATGAACCTTGTATGCTCCTTTATGTATGTGATAGAGTATTTCGGGATAGAATTGCATTATCTTAGGCTTTGATCATGAAATTTTAATTTAGGTGTTGCCTTATGTAATATTGTCTTGATTATGGGTTAATTGTGAATTGTAAGCTATATTTGAATTGGTGAAGTAAGTGTGGGTTCATGTTACCTGGGATTGTGTATGACTTGATGTGTATACTGAAATAGTGATGAGGCTGGGGCCATATTATGGATACTTGTGTGCTTGTGACTACTTAGGATTAACTTGTTGAAATATATGACTCAGATGGACATCTTGTATCGCTTCATTGTCATAAACATATTCATTGTGCATTTATTATGTGTTTGCTTGATGATCCATGGAAAATGAAAAGTCAAAGAAAAATGGTTTTGGCTAGTGAAAAAGAAAAGAAATGAAAAGCCGAAGGGAAATGGTTCTGATTAGTGAAAAGAAAAGAAATGATAAGCCGAAGGGAAATAGTTTCGGCTAGATATGAAAGTTATTGTAGAAGAAAAATGATTCCGATGAATACATGGTCCATGTGTGGTCCCATGGGTTTCGATATGAGTTTATCAATGGATATATATCGTAGGACATACATACATCACGATATTTGACATTGCACTGCATCGTTTACATTTCATCACATCCATTTCATCTTGCATCATTTTATTCTTCCTTATATCCAAATATGTGATAAGTATGAAACTAAGACTATCTGTACATGTGTATATGTTGCCTTGTCCTCTATTACTTGAGAGTTGTTTCATTGATGATTTGCTATACCTGTTGAACTCTTGAGGCACCGTTTTATGAGATGCTTATGTGTATATTATTAATATTGTCTATATTGTGCTGGGACTTTCCTGAGTGTAGGTTTGTAGTTTGGCGGATTGTGGTTGAGATTTAAGGAGTTACTTGTGTTCTTCATTACTTTACCTTGGGTTAGTTTTATTTGTTGATTACCCTGTTGTTTGGTGCTCACCCCTTACTACATTGTTGTAGGTTGTGAGCCCGGTCCACTTCCAGACTTCTCTCTTTTGGATCGAGCTTTTGGATTACTTGTGAGGTAGCTGATTATGTCTTCAACAGACCTTTGAGGATCCATTTCTATGTTTTTGTTCTATTTGAGGACTAGACATTATGACTTGTATTTCATTTGAGTATTCTTTACCTAGAGACTTGTACACGTGACACCAACTCTTGGGATGGTTGTATTTAGTTTTTTTCCGCATGGTTATCTTTTTAGACTGTTATCTTCCACTTTTGTTATTATTGCTAAGTTGTTGGATTTTGGGCTAACTCGCCTTGGTGGGATAGGTGAGTGTCATCACGCCCGAATTTTAGATCGTGACACTTTGGAACTTTCGGATCACCAATTGAGGTTAACAATAATTAATATCTATCTTTAATTTTTTTCACTTGACAACAATATTGATGAAAAATAAGATGTTCAATAGTTTTTCAACTCAAAAGGAAAGAACATGATCTTAAATTTAGTCTAAAAATTTATTCACGCAATTTTAGATGAATTCTGTTAATGACAGATGAAGATTAATGATCAGATGATTCTAGAGTGTCTTCTTTTATTTTATTATTATCTTTTATTATTTTTATTTCCCCGTGCTTTTGATGTTTGCAAATTTAGACCTAGTCATATTGATTTAAATTTTGAAATTATGTTGATTTTATATAATAAAGCTCACCATACCATTTAACTATTAAAACAAAATGATTGGTGGATGCATGAGAGGAGGAAGACATTCTTAAAGATCCAAATTATTGTTTAGTGATTGCATTTCTATTTTGTTGTTCAGTTCTTACGGAATATTTTTCTCTCCTACATTTACGAACAACCTCGTAAAAATAAAAATAAGATTGTCCACAAAAAAATTTATCCTTCCTATATTTTTTCATGGATGAAAATCATTTACATCTCAAACTTTTCATTAAAAATCAAACTCCTCCTGAAAATTTTAATATTAGACATTCTCCCTTTTTTTATCCCAATCAAAATTTTTAAATGCCTATTCTATCTTTATCCATCTTTATTTTTTTAAATTATTTATTTAAATATGATATTTTTAAAAATCTTTGTAACTTAGGCAACGAAACTTTTGAGAAAAAATAAATTTTATTTTTGATAAGAAAAGTAAGAAATACTAGATGAGTATTTAAGCTAATCACATTTTATAACAATATAAATTAGCAAAATATAAAATAATATTGTTGATAATAATGAAATTTATAATATTTATTTATATGATTGAAAATAATAGAAAGTGATGACTATATAAATATATTTCTTTTATATCTAATTTGATGATTGTACATAGTAGAAAATCACTACGTTCTGTTTTGTTTTTCATCCAAATCTTTTGCAACATTTCAAGTATTTCAATGCAAATAATTTAGAAATAATTAACAAGTAGAGATATGTTTTATACTAACAATCTAAAAGATTATATATTTATATTACAAATAAATACTAAATTATAATTTAAAAAAATAAATCTTTACTGACAAACAAAATTCATTTATCTATATAATATAAATAATACAAAATGAGAGATAAATGAAATTCAAATATATATACATGTATGCTGAATATACATACATACATGCATGTTTAACACACATGTATGCTGAATATACATACATGCATGTTTAACACATGTAATAGTAAAATAACAACCGTGAAAAATAACATTAGATTTTCTATAAAAATTATTAAAGAATTATTTTAAATAAAATGTTAATGAACTTACAAAAAAATTATAAATATCAAGATGTAAAAATAAAATATTATATATAATATAAAATTTTTTTTTAGAGCATGTTTGAATTGATTTGTGTCAAGTGCTCAAATTAGCTTTTAATCATTTTATAATGTTTGGATGAAATAACAAAAATATTTTAAGTACTTATTTTAAACTAAAAAATGAAAATAAATTAAAAATCATTAGATAAAATTTCTGATAACAAATATCATTTTTGTTGTATTTAAGATAAGAATATCACTCAATAATTACTATTTTCCTCATAAAATACTAAACATCTCAAAAAATTTAATTTTCTCCTAGTTAATATGTCATATAACGATATAATGAGTTTTTTTTTAAGAATAGACTTATTTAATTCAGCAAATTCATTTAACTAAAGTTATAATTTTATTAATTTATCTTAAAAATGCATTACTTTATTAAGAAGAAATTTTCGTGCTTAAAAATCTTTTATTGTATTTAAATTTTATACTTACTTTCTCCTACTATGAAGAACAACTGTTTTCATGCTTAAGAATCAGGGTCTCATTATTTTATTTTAAAAAATAAAATAATGAAATACGGCCAAATGCTTCTTTAGTATTTTTTAAAAAGATAACCTCTCCATTCTCTTTTACTTGACTATTTTACTTTTTGAGGTTAAACGGTATGAATTTTAGTTAATATTTTATTATATATTTTTTATCATATTAATATGAGACAAATTATAACTTACAACATTTTTCGTATAATTTTCAATAGTTTAAATTTTAGATTTTAAATATTAAATTAATCTACTTCAATTTAACTTTAAAATTTAAAACGCAATAGTGACAAGTAAAAATGAATAGAGTAATAGTTAAGAGGTACTCCCTCCATTCAAATTTACTTGTCAAATATTTTTCAATTTGATTTCTATTTTTGACAAATCAAGGTAGGATAATTTTAAAAAAAAATTATATCTTCAATTCATTAATATTGACTTAATATGTATTTGAAAAATATAATGAATAAATATGTTTGAGATTCTATCAATTAATAGGATAAAATAATAAATTCATTATATTAATAATTATTCTTTTAATAAATATGCCAAGTCATCAAGGTCTACGTAGACTTTATATTTCGGAGAGCTTATGCGATTTTAGTGTATGTTATTGTTGATAAAACAAAAGAGGTATTTAAAGGTAATTTTTAAAACTTGGTGGAGCATTGAGGGAGTTAACTAACTATAAGTACTATAAATTGTACGACCCCTATAAAAGTGTTGCACTCTCTACGAAGCTCCATACATTTCCATCACTCATCTTTCCAAAACTTCAGATGTAAGACACTCTCTCTCTCACGGTGTACGTTTATCCAATGTAGATGTTGTTGCTTGTAACTGATGTGTGTGGATCTGCGTTTTGTGTTTTCCGCTAATTTTGAGTGTTGTTGATCTGTTTTCCAGTGAAGAAAATGGCGAATTTCAGGGTTTCGCACGTCGAAACTATGGCATTTGAAGGCCAGAAGCCTGGTACTTCCGGTCTCCGTAAGAAGGTAAATCTGAAAGCAAATTAAGCTAAATCAAATTCAAAATAAACACTTAGTTCGAAATCAAAATTTTAATGTTTTCATCAATTTTGAGAGTCTCTAATTGACCTCCGTGGAAGCACGGTTTTATTTCCCTCCCCTTTCGCCGATGTAGTGAAATTTCCAGATGCTATTATTACTCTTTTCTGTTCGAGTTCAATCCAATGTCCGGCGGATTTTCTTGCACTTATTATCTTTTCCTTTAAGTACTTATTATGGTATACAAATTGTAATAAGCAGATGTAGATCTAAGGAATAAATTGTGATGTAATGGGATCTTGAATTAATGGAAATGAAAATATCTAATGGTGTGACAAGTGTCTTTTAGAAATTACTTGATCATATTGTCTTCTCCTCATGCATGCTTCTTTGGACATAAACTAAGCTATTTAAATTAGATCATGTAAGGAATTCTTACTTGCCAATAACACTATTAACTATGGTTAAGGACAAAGAACAGTTGATTAGTTTATGATGGCTTTCTCAGTCCCCGATCAGTTTTTTCTTTTTTGATGCATTATATGATTCATGGGAAGGTATAGAATCTAAACTTGCTGACATACATTAGATATTAGATTCAGTTGTATGTGACAAAAAAATACAATTTATATATTACTTTATGTTGCAATTTCTAACAGAAAGTCCTATTTTTTGAATTGGTCTACTTCAGTATATCTCTGTGAATTGGTCAAATTCATTTTTTGTAAGCTAAAAACACTCATCAAATTGGGTTGGAGGGAGTATTCACGACCCAGCAGAATGAGTGCTATGTCAGCGAAACATAGCTCCATACAAGATGTGTTAGCTAATGGTAGTGTATATCAGACTAGTCTTGAGTTATACTAAGAGGGAGTGGATGGTTAAAAAAAGAAAGCACACAGACGCATGATTACCTACACACACACACACAAAAAAAAAAAAAAAAGTTACAGTGACGTTCTTAAACTCTACACTTTTAGCCAATTGGCTTGTTACTAATTTGTTTTCCTTCTCATCCCTGTAAGAGTGAAAGCCTGAAACATTGATGTGGTTCTTCTGGAGACAGCTGGAACAATATATTTATATCCGTTATGTTCATCTTCTTCATAACTGTTTCTGCATTTTGTTTGAATATTTGCAAGATTGGCAGTTTAAATTTTAGTTAGCTGTCTCACGAATAAACCTGAACTTCTGGACATCAGTAATTCTGTATGATATATTGTCCATATAGTGTTTCTTGTCCTGTTTTGCGTTGTTATCTTAATGGCTTTTGATTGTTGAGTCTAACATTAAGTTACTTGGGCTGCTTCAGGTGAAGGTGTTCATACAACCTCATTACTTGCAAAATTTTATTCAGGCAACATTCAATGCCCTTGGATCTGACAGAGTTGAAGGTGAGGAAGTTTATTTTTGGCTTGTCTAGCTGTATTCCTCTACATTTCTTGCATGTATTGGAAGCAGAGAGAAATCTGGGATTTGGAGGTGTTGGTGCCACACTGCTTTGAACGTAAGGGGTCGTTTGATAGAGCGTATTAGAAGAAATAATACATGCATTAGCTTCGTGTATTCGTAGTACCTTGTTTGGTACACTTTTTCAACATATGCACACTCTATTATGTATTGAGGAGTGTATTACTAATACATGGAAATCCATGGTATTAGTAATGCAAGGGGATTTAATGCATGCATTAGCATGGTTGAAGATCCAATTGACCCTCAAAACCTTTCTTTACATCTTTTTGACCATTTTTGTAGAGGACATCTTTGTTAATAAATATTTCTTAGCAATGCATGCTATTTTTAATACACCATACTAAACAATGCATAAGAAATAATGCAAGCATTACTAATACACTCTATTTAGTTAATGCAGGCATAACTAATACAAGTATTACTAATGCACTCTATTTAACATTATTCTTATGCACCCTACCAAACGACCCCTAAAGGCGTTGCTATTTATACGGTACAAATAAAGTAAAACTTTAGCCAGTTTGATCAATTTTGTGCTTCATTTTGGGTTATTGTCTTTCTGATTAATATTGACCAATTGATCTTACGAGAAAAATGAAACAATATGATAACTTACCGCAAAACATACGACTTTGAAGAAACCCTCAGGGGTTGGGCCTGGTGGTAATAGACTTGAGCCTTGGGGTTTGCTCTCTTTCAAGGTCTCAAGTTCAAAACCCACTGGGTGCAAACAATTTCTGAGGGCCATCAGACTGTGTAAAACCTGAATTAATCGTGGTGCACTTGCGGGTAACTCCTTGCCAAGGGTCTGTGCACCCTCCGGGGATTAGTCGGGGCTCTAAGAGACTCGGACACCCGGTGCAAATAAAAAAAAAACATACGACTTTGAAGAAGGAAATTACTTAAATTTTATGCTGATAATAAAAGGGAAGAAAATAAAGTGAGCAAAAATTAAGACTAGATAAAAGGTCAAAAAAGATCATGCTAAAGTTTTTTATAAAAAGCTTTACGAAAATGCACCAAATAGGATTCGAAATCATGTCCTTTGACAGTGAAATTTGACTCTGCATCACTGGCATCAAATGTTCAACTATTACTCCGCGTGGAACAATTAGTATTTATTATTTTATTTCTTATACATATATACACAAAGTTCCAACTTAGGCGTCCGGTGGCGTGGAAACCTCATCCTTCTACATAGATCAGCCCGTGAATGGAAGAGCTGATAGATATATCCTCCTTTTTGGGGGTCAGTTGATGATTTTGTTGTCTTGTCCCTTCTTCTAATCACACTTTAATTGTGCAGGTGCTACACTTGTGGTTTCTGGTGATGGCCGGTACTATTCGAAGGATGCCATCCAGGTACTAATAATCACATTTTCCTATGCAATTCTTTATTTTGCGTTGTTTGTTTGCCTTAACACAATCAATAATATAAAAAGGTTCTCTCTAATGCATAGGAGACATTCTGAAACAAAGAAAAGTTTCTTTTCATGTTTTTATTGAGGCCCAATGCCTAACTTGCTTAATGGTTATGTTATGTCTTAATTGAAGGATATGATTCAGAGTGTAACCTCTTTGGTCTTTTTCATTGCAGATCATTACAAAAATGGCAGCCGCAAATGGAGTAAGACGTGTTTGGATTGGTCAAAATGGACTTTTGTCCACTCCTGCTGTATCAGCTGTTGTTCGTGAGAGAGTCGGGGCTGATGTAAGTACTTTGCCTCTAGAGCTACATCAGATCGCTTTATTCATATTTCCCTTTCCTTTTTGGTGATGTGAGTTTACTTGTTTCAAGTATCTGTTAACATAATACGTTGTTAGAATAGGAAAAGGAATATGATTAGTCGTTCTTCCTTATTTTTCCTTTCCTTTCTTTATTTCGTATCTAGTTTATTCTGCTTATGGTTTTTTGAGATGAGGGTTCCCCGGAAACAGCCTTTCTACCTCTATGAGGTAGTGGTAAGGTCTGCATACATTTTTACCCTCCCCAGACCCCACTTGTGGGATTCCACTGGGTATGTTGTTGTTGTTGTTGTATGGACCCTCACGTGCTGCTAAAAAACCTTCTCCGGCGAGCGCATCAGATTCACACGCTAGTGCGTGCACGGTTTTCGGTGATCTTTTTTTCCAGTTGGGTTGCCCCATCAATCAAGTCATACACACAATATTTCTCTAATTTTGATCACCGTCCAGTGGTAAGATCTATGTTTCCATCGACTTCAACACTGTTTGGACGATTCTAGGTTGTTTTAGGCCATTTTTTCAAAGAAATATTTTACCGTCAGTATCATGCGGAGATTCCGAGCTGATCCATACCATTTTCTTCAAGATCCAATCACTTTTTATTTTCTGGCGAGGTCTTAATTCTCATGCAACCAGATCTTCATTTCTTGCTGCTTTCAAGTAAAATTTCACAAAAGATGTCTTTTGGGTGTGATATTTTTGGCTCCAAAAACACGAGAATTGGAAGCTTAAGTCCTATGATTCATTCAAAATCCTTAATGAGGAGATCAAAGCATCCAACATCATAGTCCATCAAGAATCGATGAAGAGGAGGTCGTTTTGGAAGATCTCAAGTGTAGTTATTCTCATAAGCTTAGACACACTCGGGAAGTGTGCTATTCATTGCATCATTGACCATCCAAGAATGCTCACGTTGTTCAAGCTTACACTACATGTAATCAACGAGTTTAATTATCTGAAGAGGAATATAATGAGTATCTTTACTATCGGGCAAGTTAGCAAACATCTCCACAAGTAGCCTCAATCGCACAGTCTCATAGAGTTAGATCATGGATTGTGGACTCTTAATGCTTTTGATCATATCTCTGGTGATGAATCACTTTTGTTAAATATTGTCTATACATAGTCTCTTTTGGTTGTTACTTTAGTCAATGGGATCCAAACCAAAGAAAAAGGAGTTGGACAAGCTAATCCCCTATCCTCTATCACTTTAAATTTTGTTCTTTATGTCCGTGGTTGTCCTTTTAATCTTGCATTGGTTAGTCATTTGACTCATTCCTAAGTTGTGCCATATTATTTCTTTTGAGGACTCTTTTTCATGCAAGGCTGTCAAATGAGACAGACGATTAGTATAGGATATGAATCACAAGGCCTCTGCTACCTTACCTCTCCTAACTCCACCCGAGTATGTCCAGTTACTGATCCGCTAGACTTAATTCACAATTGTTTGGGATATCCGAGTTTGTTCAATCTAAGCCTAGTTTGTCCAAAAATTATGAGTCGTGCCAACTTAAGAAACACACTTGCAATACTTTCAACATAGTGTTGAGAGTCGTGCAGAGTCTATTTTTCCATCGTTCACTCTGATATTTGGAGTCCTAGTAGAGTTAATTCATCCTTGGGATTTATTGATGTTAATTCAAGAGTTATTGTGTCAAAATACAAAATCAATTTGGTTTCTCTATTTTACCTTTTGTAGTGATAATGCCTTAGAATATGTCCTCCCAGTTTCAACAGTTTTTGACCTCCTAGTTTCAAGGAATTATTCATCAATCTTCTAGTTCATACACCCCTCAATAGGATGGAGTAGCAGAGAAGAAGAATAGGCACCTCATTGAGGCTGCTTGCATTCTTCTCATTCAATTCCCTGTTTATTGTGTTTCTGGGAGGATGCAATTATCTTCTCTTGCTATTTAATTAATAAGATATCCTCATCTTCCATTCAAACTGGAATGCCTTATTTAGGCCACATTTGTTTGCACTTACTGAAGGTCTGAATTTGAATGATATAGATCTCAATCTATTAAGCGCATTTATTATTTTTAAACTTTTATTTCATAATGGCTCTGGATACATCCAATTCAATTTGGTTTCTCTATTGTACCTTTCATAGCGATAATGCTTTAGAATATGTCCTCCTGGTTTCAGCAGTTTTGACTTCCTAGTTTCAAGGGATTATTCGTCAGTTTCTAGTTTGTACACCCCTCAACAAAATGGAATAACAAAGAGAAGAAATGCACCTCATTGAGGCTGCTCTCACTCTTCTCATTCAATTCCATGTTTACTATGTTTTTAGGAGGATGCAGTATTGCAATTATCTTGTCTTGCTATTTAATTAATAAGATACCCTCATCTTCCATTCAAATTGAAATGCCTTATTTAGGCCACATTTGTTTGCAATTAATGAAGGTCTCAATCAGAATGATTTAGATTTCAATCCATCACGTGCATTTGTTATTTTTAAAATTTTATCACTCAATGGGTCTAAATACATCTGATTCAATCAGATCTTGAACGGAGTCCGAAAATCATTTAGACCTTTCATTCTTGATCTTTTGTACTCCCTCTGTCCCACTTTATTTGGCACCCTTTGACTTGGCACGGTGTTTAAGAAAAAAATGAAGACTTTTAAAACTTGTGGTCAAACAATCCTTAGATATTTGTGTGATTGTAAATCATTTCTTTAAGGGAAAAGAAAAAATTTAAAGTTAAATTGTTTCTAATTATAATAAGCTGACATTCTTTTTGGATAGATTAAAAAGGAAAGGGTGCCATATAAATGAGCTAGAGTCCGTATTTTAAATAAAAATTAATTGAACTTCTCTTTTCCATGTGTAACCCTATCTCTAGAACATCATCGACATGGTGATGAATTCTTCAACCTCCATCTTCATCTCTATCTCACCTCTTTTGGCCATCGCTGACTCATCATAGTCTATGAGATCAATGTTTTCAAATATAATAATAATAATATGTTCGTTGTAAATTCACTGGACTTGTCAAATAAGAAGGTGGTGATGCAAATTGCAAGGACTTAAGAGTCTTGTGCGATGGTGGATGGAAAGGCACGAGTGTGTAGATGGAGAAACCTTTGGAAGTGTAGATGGTCTAGATAAGTGCAGTGAGTGAATTTGGTGTACTAGAGTGGCGAATCATGGTGTATTAGAGAAGCGAATCCTCGGGAAGATGGAGAACCAACGACCAAAATGGTGGCTCCGACAGCTATAATATGTGGTAGAGTGGATTATGGGATTGAGAGAAAAATGTGTGAAAACTTGAATCTATTTTCCACTTTTTCTTCTTTGAAATTGGAACTTTTGAGGTTTTAATTTTTTTGATGGAGGTTCAATTTATTAGTTCAAAAGTCTGTTGGCGGCGGAGAGGAGACTCAGAATGGTGATAGCTAATTTTAGATTCAAGGATTCTATTTTTCTTTATTATGTTCATTAATAATTTTGATTGCTATTTTTAAATGTATTCTCAGATGCTTAAAAACAAACAGTCTTAATTATTTAGGCCTTATTTGTTTTCATTAAGATTTAGACGTTTGAATCTAAATACATATCTGAATCATTAAGAGATTGTCTCAAAATATAAACACGGAATGATTAAGATTGCTTGTTTTTCAACATTTGAATGTATATAATTTATTTATATGTACATAATAAAAATACAATTCCAATAAAAATTAATGAAATATTAAAAATAAATAAAATAAAATAATTATTTGATTTGTAAAAAATAAACACTTGTACTTGCCAGTGATGATGGAGATAGTTTATAATAGTGGTGGTGACGGTAATGATTGTTGTTAGTGCTAGTAATGATGGTGATAATAGTTGTGAGGGTGGATGGTGTTGTGGTAATTGTCGTAATGGTGGTGATTGGTAGTGGTGTTGGTGCTTGTAATAGTGAAGTTGGTTGATAATAGTTGGTGGTGTTGATGACAGGGAATAAAAACGTATGGTGGTTGATGATGTGTTTGTGGTAGTTGGCGGTTATGCTAGTTATGATGATGGAGGTGATTGATAGTAGAGATTGATCGCAGTGATGGTAGTGACTAATGGTAGTGGTTGAGGTGATGGCAGTGGTGCTTGGAGCTTGTTCCTCTTGCTTTATGTATATCTATCGTTGTTCGCTGTTGGGTTTATGCAGTCAAAGTTGGTTCGGATGCTCAAATTGATCGGCTTAAGGCTCGCTTGGTTGCCAAAGGGTATATTTAGATATTTGGACTTGATTATAGTGATACTTTCTTTCCCGTGGCTAAAATAACATACGCTCGATATCGGGTCCTTTATCGGTTGGACATTAAAAATGTTTTTCTCCATGGTGAGCTTGAGGATGAAGTTTATATAAAGCAATCACTTAGTTTTGTTGCTCAGGGGGAGTCTAGCCTGGTGTGTCAATTGTCGATAATTTTATGGTTCAAAACAGTCTTCTCGAGCCTTGTTTGGAAAGCTCTGGATAATAATTTAGGTGCTTGACATGACTTTTAGTAAAGCTGATCACTCAGACATTCTTCTCCAAATTCATGTGTTTTGGTGGTTTTTATTGATGGTAGTGTTATTATCAGCAATAATCAAGGTGGTTTCATTAGTTGAAAACTACTCTTATTTAGCATTTTAGGCTAAAGACCTCGACAGGTCAAATATTGTTATTTCGCAATGCAAGTATATCTTTAACATCATTGAGGAGACATGAATGGTGGGATGTAGACCCATTGACATTCCTATGGATCCAAATGCTAAACTCCCATAGCATAAGGGAGCCACTCAATGATCTTGAAAGATATAGATGTCTTGGTTGGTAAGTTGAATTATCTCATAGTGACCGGACTTGACGTTTCTTTTCTTGCGAGTGTTGTAAATTAGTTTGTGGATTCTTCCTCTGATAGTCATTGGGATGCAATTGTTTGCATTTTGTGATATATAAAGTCAATTTCCGGCAAAGGACTATTCTCTGAGGATCAAGGTCATGAGCAGATCGTTAGATAAACATATGTTGTTTTGGTAGGATCACCTTGTGATAGACATTCTACATTCAAATGTTTTGTTTTAGTAGGAGGTAATTTGGTGTCCTGGAAGAGTAAGAAATAAAGTGTGGTTGGTTAATATTAGTGCAAAAGTAGAATATTGAGCAATGGTTGTAGCATCTTGGCAGCTAGTTTGGATTAAACAGTTGATGAGATAATTAAAATTTTTGAAAAATCATGGAACTTGTATGTGATAACCAAACAACCCTTTTTTTTTTTTGATTTGCACCGGGTGTCCGAGTCTCTTAGAGCCCCGACTAATCCCGGGGGTGCACAGGCCCTCG
>JBCEWC010012276.1:0-15981 GCA_038996855.1 Solanum aculeatissimum
CAAGAGGTATTTATCGAATTAAATTTCATAAAGTTTATGTGTTCTAGCATAATTAATGTGATCTAGCATAAACGTATATGTTATCTATTATTCATGTAAGTAGTACGATCATTATATGCTTCCGCTGCGCATATGCTTTTCCATCACATTATCACTTAACATGATTTTAAGTTTTTAAGTGTCCTATACTTTGATGTTGTCCTCATTTTATTTTTATAAGTTCGCACCGAAAAATCATTTTAAAAACCCCGAATAAACTGAATCGAGCAAAATTAGTTTGGTTCGGTATATGGTACATACTTTTTCAAATCAAACACCAAAAAATCAATTGGACACCCCTATTTTTCAAAAACATCAATTCATTGATAATAAATTGAGGATATAACAAGGAAACAAATTATCTTACCTTGATTTGTTAAAAATTACAAGTAAAAATGAAAATTAAATCACGAAATTTTTTACAACCAAGGGGGGGAGTAATAACTGTATGATCATAAATCATTTTGTAAAAAGTAAAGAAAATTAAATTTAAATTATTTTTAACTAGATAATTAGCCCGCGCTTCGCGTGGTCATAAGTAATCTAATTAAGCTTATATATATCTTAATATTAAAATTAATAAAATACTCTAAAGATATTAAGTTCTTTATATACAGAAAATTTAGCATTATAAATTTATCTCAAAACTTTTATTAATGTAATATTGTTAAAGTCCTAGTTATCTTCAATTATATTTTTGGATTATAACATTATTTCTTGATATAATTAATTTTTCAATAGTGCTTGAATGTTAAATTACTATAATAATACCCCTAACTTAAAATCAATTCAGTATATTTTATATTATATTTATTTAATTATATTATATTAAAAGCAGATAATTTTTCAAATAGAAGGATTGTGACTTTTTCGTAAGGTTGTGACTTTTTTTGAAGGGTTATAAGTTTTCTGAAGAGTTCGTGACTTTTCGAAGGGTTGTGATTTTTCGAAGGATTGTGACTTTTTCGAAAGATTAATTAAAAATAAAAGGCTATCAACGTTGTTATATTAATCAAATAGACTTCATAATTTTATTATTTGCCTTGTCAAAATAGGCTTTATAGTATCAGTAATACTTGTAAAAGTAGGTACCACAATTAAGAGAAAAAAATTAGTTGAATAAATGAACAAATAAATGGTTGTTATAAAAGTTAGCACGTAACTATGAGCAAATTTCAAACATGATAATTTTAACAACAGGTTATTAGTTTTTAGAGACGTGAATTAGAACTATTTGTTATATATTAAATCTCTGACCACTTTATGAGTTTCTTTAAATTTTTATCAATTAAGATAAAGTAGTTTATAATATTATTTGATTATATTTTTAGAATTAACTTTAATATTATATTTATGTATCATTAATTCTTCTAGTGTAATTTAAAAATTGCATGAAATTACTATCTCTAATAGGAAGATAGGATGAAACATAACACTAATAATGAATAATATTTGAAGAAACTAAATTTAAAGTCATTGGATCTGTGTGTTGCCTTAATCTCAATTATTATATTTAAATTTTAATTAAATGAAATATGTCATGTCACACATTTAAAGAAAAAAAAGAGTACGACAATAATAAATAGGGTTGGAAAAGAATTTTTTTATTATAATTTAAATAAAGAAATAAAAAAAAATTAATTAACTCAAATAAATGTGAAACAAATATTAAACGTGTAGAAATTTTCTACTCCTACTTTACTTGACATAGATTCAATGTTAATCTTTTATTATTAGTAGGGTAATATATATATATATATATCCTACAATAAACTTAGTCGTAATAGAAAAATATGTTGTTTAGTCGTAATATAAATTACATTAATACTCATTAATAATTTTTTAAATGGAATTTTTTTTAACTTAAAGGGCGAATAAGTCAATCAACTTTGAGTGGATATTTTGGTTAATCAACATTTATGTCCATGCTTTTATAATAATATAGATATAGCCAACTATATCCAATTACCTACTGATCAAGTAATTATATTGTGACACCCCATAACTTTATTCTTACATGTACCTGTGTTTCAAGCCTCATTCTTATATGTAGGAAGTGTATTAAGGTTATACGAGACCTCTAGTACTTAGCCGAGTTCAAAACTTTCTTATAAATTGAGTTTCTAGTGTTAGATTATGCAAGGGTCAACTTTAAAATGATCATAACTCTTAGAACATAGAGAATTAGGTGGAGTATGACCTACCAAATGAAAATTCTTTGAATTAATTTTCCAACGCCACCAATTTTATCTCATTTGAAGTTCAGAGTAAAATGTTATGTTCATTTTACGACAAACTGCCAGAGCAGAGTGAACATACGAGTTGAGTTATGACCCGTTTACCAACTTGTGGGAAAAACTTCTGAAAATCTATTTTTGAGCCCCAGACTTTATGGACCGACCCATCTATGGGTCATAGATGCAGCTACGACCGTAGATGCATCTACGACCCATAGATTGGGCTCGTGAAATTGATCCAGAGATCCCAGAATTTTTCCAAAAGTTTACAGATTGGTTCCTACAGGTCGTGAAAGTTTTTATGGGCCGTAAGTGGGCTTGTGGACGACTTTGACAATTTTTTAAGAAGGGTCATTTTGGTCTTTTTCCACCCTTTCAAAGCCTTAACTTGATGTTTTTATACCTAAACAAGTCCCTAAACATAACCATTCGACTTTTTCACGCTAAAACACCTTCTCCAACTTAGAACAAGGTTTCAAGGGAGAAAAAAAACTAGGGTTTGAAGATAATCTTGTGAGTTTTTCCAAGTTGTTCCAAGACTCAAAATTTCCAGGTATGTAAGGCTAATTAGAGAATGGATTTTGTTCTTCCATGTGCCCCATAACCCGTATTGACGGAGTTGTGAACGAATTGAGTCTTCCATGAATATTTCTTGAAGTTTTTTCTTAAATCCTAATGTATTTCTATATAATCTTGCATGAATTATAGTTTTTATGAATTAAATATTTGAATTAGATGATTTCACTTTTCTGTATGAACCCTAGAATGAATTCTTATTATTTTTACATATTACACTTAAATGAGTACGCATGAGTATAATTTGAGCCTAAAGAGTTTATAGAATTCCGAATTGCTTTAACTCTACTTTTGTTTCCTGAATACTATGAGTTGTAATGATGCATAATGGAGAGTCTTTATGAATCAAGAGCTTAATCTTAAAAGAGTGTTCCTAACCAAAGAGTTGATAGTTGATGTGATGAATTGAGTTGACAAATGTCCAATGAGACTAGTTGAATGAGTTAATCATATGGTTGATGTCTTATGAGTATGTTGAGTCTTGGGAGGAGTATTGAGCACCAAATTGAGTAAGAGTAAGTCCAACTCAAACTCAATAACTACGTGGCCAGCGTAAGAGAGGATTGAACCGTAAAATTGGATGTTTCCTTATTGTCCCCAAAAGAGGACTTGATATTATTGATTGTGGATCCACTGATGAGATGTTCTCTACCATGGCAAGGTATTGGATGAATGTGGCAATGACATTGCTTTGTTATATCATCACCGAATCATAGGGATAGTTATCGGTAAGATAAACTCCCAAATAAGCGTCAAAATTTTGATCACACCCAAACTACACCTCAATTTAGATGATAAGCGACCGTTGTCAAAATACAGTACCTAATAGAGATTAGGGTCGATCCCATAGAGAATGTGGTTAGACCTAGAGTAATTACAAGAAATTAGGAAATAACTTCTTTATTTTTTTTGAAAAGCTATGTAAAATGCTAAAAGGGAGGACTACATTAAATGTCAGTAGTAATAAAATAGGTATATAACAGTAGACTTGCGGTAAATGTCAATAGCAATAAAATGGGTATATATTACCGACCTACAGTAGACTTGTTGTATGTGGAAGTGAATCAAAGCTCGACCATCATCAATCAACATTATAAATTTTTAACTGTGATTAACAACTTCATTGATGACATATCACTATCCTAGTGAAGACCCCAAAATTCATACAGCTCCACCCAAAATCCCTACACGTAAAAATCTCCAAATCTTTGAACCCCTAAATTTTTTATTCTCTCGTGAACATGCTTCAACAGTTATAACCTCAACATATAAAAATTTGAACTCTTGTGTACACCGCTAGAAAATAAAAATATGGATAACAAATGTTGGCCAGAAAATTTTGAGTTCTTTGATTAGTGTCCGGTGAAGAAGAAAAGAGATTAACGTATGATTTGTTGGTTAAAAGGTTAGAGGAATGAAGGGTTTATTTGAGAATTTTGAGTGGAGCAGGTATGAGTTTTGACACTTTTTAAATTAGTTTTGATTAAATATTAGGCTTGACAATAGAATACTGACACATTATTAATTAAATTATTAACCGAGGTTAAAATTTAAGCCATTAAAAATAAGGATAAAGAGGAGTAAAAAATTTAACGTCGAAGGCATTTTTTGTTTGATAGGATGACGAATTATAATTTTGTACCAATTCATACAATTGAAGGGTATTTTAAGGCCTCAAAATAATTTCAGCCCTTAATTATGATACAATTGATTTAATAAGGAGAGTAAACTAGGCAATGACAGGAGCACAACCAACTTTTGACTCCCGCACAACAGACTGTAAGTTTCATTTGTCTTTTCAGTGTCAGAAACATATAAGTAGTAGTTGTTATTGTACTAAACCAATAGAGTAGTGGACACATATACCTATTAGAAATGTCCTATTATTCTTATCCGTGATTTTAAAAATATATAGTGCCGATACATATCAAAGAACAAGAAATATAGAATACTCTCTCCAATACATTGTCTTTCTTCTTTGCTTCAACTGCTTCACTCGCACTACCATGGAAGTTGCTCATCAACCTTCTACAAACCTTCACTTTCATTGGTCTTACTTAGTTATCGTGGGTCGTATGGCGAGTCTATATGGCTGTATCGTGCTCGCAATAATTAAAGGATATAGGTTACATATAGCTGCACTGTTTTTCATTTTATAGTCAATATCCTTGGGAAATTGCAACAAGTAAACCTAAACTAGAAGTGCATGTTGTGATATCAGTGGAAGAAGTAACTAGGGTATTGTGTTTCCCATGATTTCCTAACTTGGTATATTCAGATAATTGTAACATTTTCCAATGTGTAGCATGCAGAACAATAAGTTAAGTTCATCAAAACCTTTGATCAAGGCGAGAGGCGAATTTCATTACGTGATTTGATCTATCCCCGCAGTGTGATATTACTAACCCTTACCTATTGTTACAATACAGCCTCCCCTTGATCCAGTTCGGTTGATTAGACCAGAAGAATGACTTTGAATCTTGTCAACTATCCCTTTTTCCATTTCTTACCACTTTGATCCAGTAAATAAGAATAAGGGCAAGTTCTAATGTTGTCCATCCATTAAAAGACATTCATAACGAAGGGAATAATTAATACATGCATGCATACTTTCCAATGATTGTGAATTATCTGGATTATACCTTGTTAGTTCGTCATGGTTCCCACAACCCTAGTTGTGGATTTAACTTTGCATGATCATTCTCTATGAAGAAATCATGATATAGAATAACATAATTAATCACTTGCAATGATGAAGTTAAAAATAAGAAATCCCAATCTTCAAGAAATCACAATATATAAAAGCAATGTAAAAATTACAAAAGAAGAGTTCCCCAAGTGTTTTTCTACTATTTTTCTCTATCCGCTACATCCTCTTCTCTAAGAAAAACCTAAAAACCTATTTATAATAACTAAAATACAAATTCAAAATAAAATAGAAAAGTTGTCATCAACAACTTCTATGATTACATTACGGGCCGTACAAAGATCCATGGCCTATACCTGGGCTTCGTACTTTGCATTCTTCAAAAACTGGCTTCCCATCTACGTTACCTTCTTATGGTTCATCCTTTGACTTATGACCTATAGATGGTTTTGTCTGATAGCTTTTCTAAAACTCTTCAAATTCTGATCCTCTAGGCACGAAACCATTCCACGACTCATGAAAACTTTTATGGCTCATCTGACACTTCGTAGATACAACTTCTGAAAATTGAACCTTCACCAAATCTAATTCACGACACCAACCTATGGCTCGTGGAATGAACCATGACCCATAAAGTTATCCATAAATCATCAAAAACTGCAATTCTGTAGAACTTTGCCCAAAATCATGCCAACTCCTATAATCCTGCAAAACAAATATAAAAACACATCAAACCCACTAACATCGCTTTGAGAACACATAAAATTTCAAGTTTTAAGCATCAAAATTATTGTAGTTTTGCAACACATCAACACCGTCAACTTAAAATTGTTGCTTGTCCTGAAATGACGAACTCAATTTGTATAAGAAGTATAGCAATACGTAGACCTCAATCTAATGGCATTCTTCATCTCCAAATCAATCTTAGATATCCAAATTTAACATATCAGTGCATATCAGATAGTCATCAAACAAACCAATGCAGATCAATACATATGACAGTGCAACTATGACAAGCAAGGTAATCATAGATAAATAACAATCACTAAAATAGCCCAAAATTAATAGTGTAACTCAAGTACCCTCACGAAAAAAAGTCCCGTTTCTTACTCAATATAACAAAATAGATTGAATACGTGGGACAATCAGAAACTCTCTCACTCATGAAGATATTCAAACACTGTGCTCAATACCATAGGCTTGCCCCTATACTAGTGGCTATGACCTTCGACTATTTGGACTAGGATCACTCTAGGAATTTCTTGGCTTGTAACGTAGGCTTAGGGGTTTTGGTATGATATTTTGAGAACATAATGACTAATGACCCTCCTTGACACTGCATTATTTCACACTTTTGCCCTACCAACATTGTTATTTTTACTTTATTTCTTCCTTTTCCTATTTCAAACTTTTCTGGGTGCAGTCTTCGCACTTTTAAGCTCATTGCTTTTGATTTTGTCACAATTTTTTCTTTTTAGCTCATTTATGCATTTTTCTTCCACCCATGACACATTTCTTTCTTTGTTCATGGATCACTAGCTTCCACCCCATTTTGTGTGATTTTTCTTACACTAGCCACCCTCAACTTAGGCTTTTGGCCTGAGCTTAGGTGCACAATATCTAATCTATTAACCAGGGCCACTTTTGGTAGCCACTCTCAACTTAGTCTTTTTGCCTGAGTCAAGGTGCACAATATTCAAGGAAGGACCAGAGCCAAAATTCAAGGTTTCACATTTAAAAAGGCTAGGTTATTTTGGTGTTTACAAAGAAAAGGGTACATGCAAGGCTCAAATATTAAGATCAAAGGATACACAATGCATTTGGTTGGTTGTTTAGGCTAAGTGGACATATATGATCAACGACCTAAGATCCTTTCCTAACCAAGTCACCTACAGTCTCAATCAGAGTAACAGGGCAAGTTCTGGATTAAAACACAATATATGAATACACAAATAAACTCACACACACTTGACACTAATTACACTATCAACATAAACTCTCAAATCATGCATTTATATCACAATTAAACCTTAACTTATCAGAACAAGCATTGTCAATAATTAATATCACATGGTTGTTATCAAACTACCAAACATAAAAATTTGATGGTATCATTTTTCACAAAAAGCTAACATATACCATAGACTTTAGTACAATATGCTACTAATACTACTTACATATCCTAAAAATGTTAGTTCAACAAAAAATAAATGTTCTTAGGGAAAGAACACAAGCAATAAAATCCTTCGGACTCAAAAATTGGAATTGCTATAGGTCTTGACTACTCAGACTTCACCAAGGCCTATAACTATCCACACCCCATCAAAAAAGATTTGAATTGTGCTCAATGCAACAAGATAAACCAAGATAAAGCACTAGGGTCAAAAGAACATACCTAGGCGCTTAAGCTCCGGTGTCCGGCTGTTTCTGACCACCCTCAACCTGTCTGGTGGTCTCCTCTACAGTAGCATCATGTCCGAAGGGTCCAACACCCCTCACTCTCTCAATACACGAGCTTCGTGGGCCTGCTCATCTGTAATATAGCCCCACCTAGTAGCCTCGACTTGCTACATCTCTATCAACTCCACCTCTCATCTTATAGCGTCAGGATCATCGATCTCAAGATGGGGCCTCTTCCTAGAGGCGCGAAGTGGTAGCTCCTCAATAGAAAAAAAGATCTAGAATGCCTCAATAGAAGTGTCGAGCATCGGGAGTACCACTGGTGGTGCTGTTACTGCTCTCATCTCAGCCCAGAGCTGCTAGATCTCCATCTGCATAGCAGTTAAATAAGGAGATTAGGCTGAACTACGGCTCAACTCTACTCTTTGCTTAAACGCATATATGTGTCCATGTACTAGTGTAAGTCTCTCCTCTATGGTGGTCGTACAGTTCGTTCACATGCGTTCCTCTGCCTCTAAAATGGCTAGGTGAACCCAAGTGTAGATCTACTATAATAACTAAGCCAATTGGGACTCAGTACAAACCAATTGGGACTCAGTACAAACTAATATCTGTGCCATAGTCTTAATAGATATCGCGGACATGCATACCTTTCCCATAGGGAATGTAGGTATTGCCTCTAGCGTAGGAGTCGTAAAAGGTAGAGTGGGCCTCATCTCTATATCTGTCTTTAATTGTGGAGGCCCCTCAACACCTGGAGCAACAGTAGAACTTGAAGGCTTAGACGGTAGTGCTGCTGCGGTGAACATCTCTGGTATATGCATTGGAAGGTATGGTGCTCATCGAAGTGCCACCAGATTCTTATTAGCCTTTATTAGGCTGGCATCTAACGTTCTCTAAACCTTGACTAGAGTATCCACCTGGTGAAGGATCTCCACCCCCGTAGCTATGCATAACAAATAGATCAAACACGGGAAAAGGATAGAGGTGGACCTCTTCAGGGCCGCCTCATGAATATGCTCTGCGATCAAGCGGGCCCAATTAATGTCATAGCCAGCCAAGATGCTGGCAACCAATATTGCACGATCTGCTATCAGTGTATCATTAACATATGTTGGCTGGATCCGCAAAAAACACTATAACCCACCAAAACTTCCTGGTGAAGCTGAGTGAAGCCTTGACGATCGCCGATGGTGTGGAAACCCAATCAGGGTCTTGACCCTGCTCAGTAATGTGATTAGCGATCTATCACATCAAAGATCCCTTGCGGGTTTCATCCACCATCAGGCCCCGATCATGAGTTTGGCTTAATGTGTAAACATACTCAACAGTGGAGACTGGAGCCTCGTACCAGGGGCCAATTAGAAACTGATGTATGGGTGCCTCAGATATATCAACCTAATGTCCCCTCACCATCGTCTGTGTAAGCTGGGGTTGTGCAAGGTATCTCTTCCTTTTCAAGGTCGAGTGGGCAATGGTGGTAACATAAAAAGCGTAGAACTCTCGAACCATCGGTAGAGAGTACTTCTCTGACAGAGCTGTCAACCACTCCAAACCATAACAAGCCATAGTATCTCGGATTCCTAGGACACTGTTAAGCCCAGTGGTGATGAGCTAAGGCTCCTAAAAAATTGTCTGGGCCTATTGACCCCACTTATCATGTTGGAGGTCGTCTTTATATACCTGTTGCATCGCCCGCACACACCATTTGCTAATTAGCACATCTAGAGATGAGGATGGTATTGGTGGTGCGGGATTGGACTCTATAGTCTCGAAGCTGAACTCCTATCTTGAGGTAGAATCAGCTCTTTGCCCTGATTTTTATCCCTCTGCGGAGGAAGTCATCTGTATCAAGTTGTTCTGTCTGCCACCTCCCTCATCAGACTAGGGAGGTTGAGCAACTCTAGCCAATGTACGGGTTGGCACTGCTTGTCTAGTAGTCACCTGAGGTTTTTATGGCTCGATGCCCACATCTGGACTGGCGTCGAGCTTCTCCGCCGAGCCACTAGTCTTAGGAGCGACCTCGAAGTTTGTGGTCTCATCACGTAACCACTCTCTCATGGCCCGTATCTCATCTATCTTACGTTGCGGGGCCATAGTGCTTGAAATCACATTATTAGCACACCTATTAGCCCAATGAGTACAAGCAAGAAAAGAAAAAAGGTATAGAATTAAGTGTCAGAAGAACCTACAAAGGCTCGTCTACGAGCCGTAGGGAAAACTACGGGTCATAGAAGACCTTCGTAGGTGGCATGGTACAATAAACCAAGTTACTGGAACGGTACCTATGAGACTGAGTACAACTCATAGAATAAACTATGAGTCGTAGACTAAGTTATAAATATGGTTCAGACTTAACATTTTGTAGGTATAACCCTACAAAACCTATCTACAGGCCATAGGCTAAACCAACGCTCGTAGAATATTTCGTCTGATGGAATCTCAAAAATCCCTAGCCTACTAGTTTTACTCACGAGGGGCAACTATAACTCGTGGATTAATCCATGAGCCGTAGAAGACCCTCGGGGTGTGAAAAACACTTTAGACTAAGTTTTCTAGGTCCATCAAATGGGTCCCAAGACGAGATCATTAACAGGTCAAAGCAATTATACTCAACACCGAAGCAATAATTTCATGCACTCAGATAATCCCAACAAGTTCCCCAATTACCCCACATGTATCAGTTATGAACTACCCCATAAAACATCAATTTAAACATTCAAACATACTCTAACCACCATTTGATAATTAAAATTCATACCAATAGTCACACACACGAAATCACATGCTGTTTTTCAAGCAATTCTTTCTATTTACTTTGAACGACATGTGATTACGTGATTTCAAGCAACGACATACAACTATGACACAACCAATTTATTAGACATTTTAGACTCAATTTCCAGCATTACATGGTTCCATTCAAAGGTGATTAATCAGTTAAGTTTAACCAAATATTATTTCTTATGCATAGGTAGCACCTATTTTGAGCACATAAACCTCGGAAAACCGTTCCCAACAACAATTCAATCTAATGATACAAATTTTGGTGATATATAAAAATTAAAGTCAATAGCATATTGAATTTGGAACTCAAAGTTGAGAATTTAAAAGAGGAGGCCGAGATTCACGTAGCCCTAGGTGGCCAGAGTTCACTGGAAAGTTTGCCAAAAAATATGGGGATGGTCGGATGGTGGTCGGAGACACGAGGGAGAAAAAGGTTTTAGGGTATTTTTAAAATATATGGCAAGAATGAGGGGTAAATTAATTTATCCCTCTTTTATATCGCTGACTGGGTCGGGTACTAATTGGGTTTAGGCCCTACAAAATCCCAACTATGGGCCATAGAACATGCATGGCTTCGTAGTGAGGCTAAACCATAGTTAAGGGAAATTGGCCTCACAGATCTATCTACGGGTCCTAGTTTGACATATGACTCGTATATTGGACCATAGATGCCCCCGATACTTAAAAGTTTCAAAATCTTACTTGGGGTCCATGAGCCCTATTCACAACCCGTAGTTTTATCTGAGAGCCGTAAAGTTGGCTCATAAATTAGAGTGCACAATAGGTTGTTCACTGGAAGTGCTCTACAAGATAATGTATGAGTCATGGAGTGAACCACGACTCATAGAACTGGTTGTAGAGCCACTTTTTTATTTCTTTCCATCCTTGGAAGGCTGACTCAACCTTGCTCCTGCATATCCTTCATAGAGCATACTGTTACCCTATAAGCCACCAGTCTAAAGTTCAAAAATTACAACCAAAACATTAAAATGAAACTACCTATAAGTCCAAAAAGCTAAAAATAAAAAAAACACTACTAGTACATCAAATATGATGGGTTGCCTCCTAAGTAGCACCTGATTATTATCGCGACATGACTTGGACCACTTGGTTACTCAGACTTTACCAAGGGCCCAAATCTCTATTTTCAGGTCATTTGGCCTCTTCAATGATTGAGAGATGTTGAAGATGACTTCTTCATCATTCAATCAAATCTTGAGTTAGCTTGATTCTATATTCACTAGTGCTCGCCTAGTGGCTAGGAAGGGCCTTCCCAAGATGATTGGGACTTCAAAGTCAACTTCGCAATCCAAGATCACAAAGTCTGTGGGGAAGATAAATTTTTACACTTTGAAAAGGACGTTGTATAATATACCCATAGGCTTCTTCACCATACTGTCATCCATCAACAACCACATGTTTGTAGGAGTAGGAGATCTCAAGCCTAGCTTCTTGAATATCGCAAGAGGCATTAGATTGATGTTGGCGCCTAGATCACACAATGTCTTTGTGAACTCAACTTCTCCAATGGTGTAGGGTATGGTGAATACTCTGAGATCTTTTCGTTTCTGCACTAAGGACCTTGTTGCTATCACACTACAATGTTAAAGCTCTCGGGAGAGCTCCTGGCTCACAGTTCACTTTTTGATGAACAAGTCCTTCATGAAGTTTGCATACCCGGGCATCTTTTCCAATGCCTCGATGAGATGGAAATTTATGGAAAGTTACTTCAGCATGGAGATGAAGTGCTGGGATTTAGCTTTCTTCTCTTTCTTTTTGAGTCTCTGAGGGGAAGGAAGGGGAGGTATAGGAATGAGTTTCAACTTTTGTGGCCTTACTGCTGCATCACTCTTCCCATCCTTTGCACAAGCATCTCTGATCTCGACATCCTTGCTCTCAACCATCTCCTCACAAACATCATCATCATCAACTGACATCGGAGGGTCAATGGTTTACTTTCCACCTCGCGTCATCACTGCCATACACTACCAATCATTCTTCAAATTCGAAATTATGTTTCTAGGCAGTGTACCTTTTTGGTATTAGTTTAATTGAGTAGACATCTAATTGAACTATTGCTCCAGCTTCTTGATAGCAACATAATGAGACTCAATATTCTGATTAATATCAAAGATGTCAGATTTCATTCCCTTCAAGCTCTCATCTTGAGCGTCAGCCTTCTTCAACAGTTGGTCAAATACCTCCTCAATGCGAGAACCACTAGCACCAAAGTCACGATTATATGGTATAACATACAAACCATTTTTGTATCCCTAATCAGCATCTCTATCCTGACCCCTGTTCTTGTCATAGTAGCTACCTCGATTGTTGTCTCTAAAAGTGCTATCTCTATTGAAGTTCGGACCTTGGTTTCCTTAACTTTGGCGCCAATAGTCCTGGTTGGACCCTTGGGCGTTAGTACAGAAATCCCTTGTCTAATTAGTGACAAAGCAAGTGTCCTCCTCATAATAAGGCTCCTGATACATAGGTTCTTATGCAGGTTGATGAGTTACTACATTCATACGCTCCTGATTATGCTTCATCAACAACCCCACATTAGTACTAATCCAAGCCAGCTCCTCCATCATCTCCTCATTGATCTTTGCCTGGGTTGAATTAGATCTAACTGCGAAAGAACTTTTAGTTGTCAACTTGTATCTCGTTCCCCATGCACAGTTCGTCTTGACCACTTTCTCTGACCACTCTATAATGACTGGAAATGGACAATCTAAAAACTAGCCTCCTATGATAATATCGACCATAAATTGGCTATTTTCGCCTAAGGCTCGGTAGAAGATTTCCACCAAGGTATTATCAACAATTTTGTGGTCAAGAAAACTCCTCAGGCACTTTGTAAACCTTACCACGTGGTACTGATTAAATCACCATTCAACTGCTCGAAGTTGTTGATATGATCCTTCAACTTCAACTTTTTTGGCCTAGGAAAGAACTGATGTGCTTCCAAAATACAACACTTTTAATGCTTAAAACTTAGGATTTTGTGTGTTCTCAAGGCGATGTTAGTAGAGTTAATGTGTGTTTCTCTTTATTTTGCAGGATTTCAGTATTGGCTTGACTTTGGACGTGAAGTATAGAAAAATTGCAGTTTTTGGAGGTATATAAGAGACTCTACGGGTCATGGGTCCTTCCAAATGTCATAGAGGAGGTTTTGTTTGTTCTTCTAGTACAAGGGTGAAAATTGAGTTACACTCTACGAGAGAGGACCACGAGTCATGAACAACATACGAGCCATAGAGTGTGATCGTGAAGCAAGGATTAGAGATAGAAGAGTTGCTGAAAAGTGGTACAGATGAGACCCTTCATGGATCGTGGAATCCTCCATGGCCCGTGGAAAGGTTTCATGGAGAGCGCCTGTTGGATGTAACTACATTCCATGAGACCCCTTTCATGAACCGTGAACTGCTACACAAGCCGTAAAACAACAACAACAACAACATACCTAATGAAATCCCACAAGTGGGGTCTGGGGAGGGTAAAAATATACGAAGACCTTACCACTACCTCATAGATGTAGAGAGACTATGTCACGACCCGGATAGGGGGCCTAGATGTGACATGGCGAAAGAGGACCCGAAGACCCTCGATCAAGCCATCATAGTATCATTACACACATCATCGGTTCAGAAGCGCGGAAGCTAAACACATAGCAAGTAAGTTCTAAGGAATTGGGGACTTGGAACTCAAGCTATGGGGACAATGACGGGAATGGGATAAGCATGTTCACAGGTAGCACATAGCAATAATCTCTAAGGGAACGAAAAAGGGAAGTTCAACTATGGGGGCACACCGGGATTATGGGACTTACCACTTAAGCACATAGTCGTTCAAACCCCCAACATTCGTATCATAACATAATACATGATAATTCTCATGATCAAGAGTAATAAGCCAAGTTCCCATAAGCATGGTAAGACATACATAATCACAAACCAAACCAAGTAGAATCATAATATATATATATAGTCAAAGGTTCAACATACAAGCCAAACGTAGAAGAGTATAGACCTCTATCCAACAATGCCTCTACATGGATGAGCGGGGCCTCGACAAGTTTGAGGCTCACCCTCAAGACATACGAAAGTAAATAACATAAATAAAGTAGGTAGATAGATGGTGGCTATTGCCCTTGAACAAAAGGGCTCACCACTAGCAAAGTCTTCAACAAGATATCAAGCGTCGTCCGGTAGAGTACAAGTGTCACCCTCGGTCCCTACTTGGTTAGAACATGTAGACAAGAATGTGGGTTAGTACAATTAAGCACTAAGTATGTGAGCATGCAATGCATATGACAAGTATAGCATGACCAAGCAACATGTCAAGGGGACAAGTGATACGAAAGAAATGCACGTAGCCAAAGAGTAATATAACAATATGCTATGCCATGATGTATGAGATGCAAACTTATGATCATATAAGTATATCGGGGATATAACCTCAACCGACAAAGATAGAAAGATCCGGGCGAGCCACTATCCGAACCCGGAACTACTTGCCAAGTAGTACCCTAAGTAAGTTTGAAAAGGCACAACAAAACGGAGTTCCCTATATAGGGAATTAACCCATGGTGGCACATGATTTGACGGAAAGGAGTATGGACCCTGTGGAGATAGTCCACCCTGACTCAAATCCCTCGGTGTTAAGTCTCATCCCACAGGAATACGTATAGGTACATGCAACATTTAAATCAGGAGACTTACCTTCACTTTCAAAACATGCATACTTATTCAAAATGAAACCATTGTTCAAATCATGTTCATGCTTAATCCAAAGACTATCAAGAGCTTACAAAACGTTTCATGATCATATCTTATCAATGCAATAAGAGTAACCCATCTACATAGCTTATCATATCAAGCCTTATAACGTATCAAAATGGTGCAAACACCCAAAATGCTCATAGAGCCATAACGGAGAGACTATGTGATCACAAGCCTTTACATAACTTATCATAACATACAAATCATGAATTTCATAAAGAGTTTCATCATAACTATAATCATGCATATGCCATGAATGAAGATCAAGATCATGGGTAATGGAATTCATACTTAGTTTCACACTTTGAAAGATAGTTCATCTTAAAACATATAGAAATTCATAAATGAGTCATAATGCAAGTTACCCATGCTTAATTAAATCATGTAAAGGGACATTCAAGTTGATCAATAAGGGTTTCAATGTACATTTATGAATTCATGATCAAAATTATGTTTAAATCACCTAAAAACTACAGCACTCAAGTCCCAACACTAATCTACAACAATATTGGAAGAA
>JBCEWC010012277.1:0-15981 GCA_038996855.1 Solanum aculeatissimum
CACCATCTATCTACCTTTATGTTTATGTATTTACTTTCTTGACTTTAGGGTGAGCCTCAAAGCTTGTCGAGGCCCCGATCTTCTATGTAGAGGCATTATTTGGACAAATCTTACTCTTGTACGTTTAGCTTGTGTGTTAGATATTTGGCTATGTAATATGATGCTACTTCCGTTTTGTTTATGATTATGTTTCATGTTATGGTGATGGCTTATGTTCCCATGTTGTTATAAGGATTTGTATGTTGAGCATGATGTATGACTATGTACTATGTGCAAGCATATCTATCCCATTCCCGAATTGTCCCCATAGCTTGAGTCACAAGCCCCAAAACCCTTAGAGCTTATGTGCTACATGTTTTAGCTTCCGTGTTTCCGAACCTATGATGAGTGTAATAGTGCTATGATGGCTTGATCGAGGGTCTTTGGGTCCACTTTCTCTATGTCACATCTAGGCCCCTATCCGGGTCGTGACAACAAGCTAGCTTCAATGGAGGTCAAGAGAGTCTTAGGATCTTAAGAGAGTGCATTGGAGAGTTTGAGTGGATGAATAAGGGTTTGGGGGAATGTTTTAGGGGTTTAGGAGACCTTAGGGGACCAAAAAGCGGTTTAAGGAAATATTAAATCACGAAAATACCATTAATAAAATGGAGCTTTTAATTGTACATAGTGCCCAAACGGATGCTACAGTGCCGTTTACTGGCACACGGACCGTTCAACCTGCCGTCCAACATGACTTAGCCAACTCCTTCAACGCAAACTCTCGGAGGACTTTCTGTTACACTTCACGAACACATAAATGGTCCGTTCAATATGTGACTGGACGTTAAAGGCACCATCTAACCACACTAGGCCTCAAAATGTTCAGCCTTGGCTTGGCCAAGCTACTGCCTCGCTCCACGAGGCAATACACGAGCCATTTGTTATCAAACGGACCATCCAAGGTTACGTTGACTTAGACTTGGCTTAGGGGTGGTTCTAGGCCACCCTTAGCTCAGTGGAACACCTGACGAGGCACTACACGGACCGTGCTAAGTTTCACGGCCCGTGCCAATGTCTTTGGCCATTTTTCTGAGTCTGTCCCTCTAGGACACTTACTAGCCCAAATTGCATTCGGCCACTTAAACTCAACCCGTGGCTACCAAAACTCAACCATGGCTTGTAGTACATTATAGAATGCCAACCATAAGTAGATTTCAAAAAGTTTGGGTTGATACAATTTTAGAAAGAATTGAGGAGTGTTAGAATGAATAAAAAAGGATTAGGGTTTGATTTAGGGGAGTTAGGAGACCTTAGAAAGCCTAAAAGGGGCATAAGATCTAATTAAATTACGAATTAACCATTAATGAGATGGACTAAATCACTGAAAACAGTGACTCACGGAAGTCCTTCAGTGGTCGTCTACAAGTTCACAGACCGTGAACCTGTTCGTGAGGCTTCACTTGGCCTCGGCTTCGGCTTGAACTTTTGGGGGACTTTCTGGATCACTTCACGAGGGGCCTCACGGACTGTGTAGCTGCACATGGACCGTGTACTTATTCATGGAGCATCACTTGGTCTAGAGTCCAACCCCGAACCTTGGCAAACTTTCTGGATCAACTCACGGGACCCCTTTACAGACCGTGGAGCGTTACATGGACAGTGAAGTGGTCCGTGGGGCTTTACTTGGTTCCGACCTTGGTCCAACTCTCAGCCCCACTCTATTGATCAACCCACGGACACCCCTCACGGGTTGTGATCCTCCACACGGCTCGTGGACCCTCCCATGTGATTCTTCCTTAGACTCTGGCTGCTTCTCTTTTTCTAGAACTTTTCCATACACGGGAAGTCTCACTGTAAAGGTCATAACTTCCATACCTATACTTTGAATCAATTGAAACTAGTTGTGTTGTGAAGATAACTCAAAGAGCTTTGATTTAACATATAGCAGCCTATACAGTTCATCTCGTACCAAAAGATATGACTTTTCGAAGTCCACTGCCCAACTGGCCTTGCAACTTCACCAAAATATCCTTTAGAATCCGGCCACTTAAATACAACCCATAGCTATCAAAATTTAACCACGACCAGTTCAACACTAACCTTGACCAACCATTATGAAGTTTGAAAATTTTTGAATTGTTACAGTCCGTAAGGGCCTAAAAAGGAATCTTAAAAATTGGTCAGTGTATGAGAGGAATTACGGTACTTTGTTTTCTTCATGAGTTGTCAAAATATTTCATAAAAATGACCCCTGAAATTGAAGCCTCCCTATTTTTTAGATGATCAAACATGATGGCTTGTGAAAAGTTTGACGAGTCATGGAAAGGCTAGTGTATTAGGTTTGGGACACAAGTTGTAAGTCGAATAGCAAGGTTCACAAAGAGGTTTTACAACTTGTGAAAGTTTCTATGGACCATAGTAGAATCCGTAAAATAGGTCATTGGGTACTCAAACATTTTTTTTGTGGGGGGAGGGGGAGGGGTTCTACGACAGGGACTACTGACCATCCTGTGTTTTATGAGCCGTGATCATGTCCCGTTAAAAAATTTCAGAGACATGATTTTTTATCTTGATTTCTATGAAATCCTTTTAAGAACCTTGAAGAGTTCTACGGATTGTAAAAGGTGTCTATAGAACCTGTTCGATAGTTTGTAATAAGGTTTGGACATTTTCTATCCTCCTAACTCCTTAACTATGTTATTTTTAGCATATAAAGTACCCTATAACCATTTTTATTCTTCGAAACTCACCCTCTCTCACTCATTCTATCAAACTCCTAAATTTCTCTCAAGGTCTTCTTCTCCAAGGATTTCTCTTAAGGACAAGGTTAGGATTCTTCCATTCAATCCTCCAATTTCAAGTTCTAACCAAGTCATGGATTCTACCTAAGGTATGTGAGTATTCATTCATGAACTCCTTTCGTCCATGAAGTACAAAGAGTTCTCTTCTTTTTCTATGAATTTTAATTACGAAAATTTGAAGTTTTGGTGTTCTAACAATGAATTTCATAAATTATGTTTGATTTCATGATTTTGAATTGAGTTAGCCATGAATTGATTTTAGTTACATGTTTTCAATGTTTTCCATTCAATTTTCTTCTCAATGTGATCTAGGGTTCATGAAATCCATTATGAGTTCCTTTAATTATGATCTTAAGTGATCGTGTTCTTAATTGATCTTGTTCTTCATGGTTATGCATGATTTCATTTAAATTATATGATTTTAAGTTCATTACTCATGAACCCATGCTTTTCTCTTAATTTTCACTATAAACTATGGTCATGAATTGATAAAGTTCTCATGCAAACTTCAAAAAAAAGAATGTATTAAGCTTTTTTATGATATTTCTCAAGGATTTGAGAATGATTGTCAGATATTCTCACATACTCATAGATTTAAAATATTGAAAGGACAATACTCACATTATTTGAATCAAAAGTTATAATGAACTATTCTATGATGATTTATAAATTGGATTGGTGATTAGCTATAACCTTTCCTCATGATTTACTTATAATGAATAATTTCTATTATGTTGAAATTTGACTTAGCACCGCGAGAACTTTATGGTGGGGACTTATTAAGGGAGTCCTTAGTGGAAACTCCTAGTTCTAAACTACATGCCCTAATAGGTTTGACTTAATAGCCTAGCTAGTGGATCCACATATAGCTCATGATGTTAAAGATGTTCTCACAAAGTTTACCTTGGGAAGTAGCCTCTCTCTTCTCAACATAGGAGTTATATCAAATTTCATTTTATAGCTCGCATAGTCTTATTGTCGGTTAAAGTTGATAAACCATAAATAGACTAAGTTGAATTACAAGGTTTTATGATTTTTATAATGCATTGGCCACCTATTATAAACTTATTATTTTCATCTCATGTTTTTAAATAAATGTTGGTCTTGCATCTCATGGCTAGTGTTACATATTATCTTATGTTTACATTGTGTATATTTCTCATATACTTAGTGTCTTTCATGTACTAATGCATGCTTTTTTCCTATATTATATTATACTGTAGGGTTAGACGATCACTCTCTCACCTCACATGAATAGTTTGAATTCCTACGAGAAGTTGATTGGGTGAGTCCTCAAAATTCGAGGGTGAACATACTATATTTCTTGTTATATTTGGACTATCTTACGCTTTTGTGTTTTTCGGTGAGATAGGGCTTGTTCTACATCCCTTCATAGTATTAGAGGCATGATTAGACAAAGAAAATATGCCAACTTGTTTATTCAGGTGTTGACTTGATTTTGTCATTGCCTAGACTATCCTGATCGAGACTTCATTGTTAGTTTTCTTCATAGTGTTGTCAATACATAGTACTTTATGTATGTAATAAATGCTAAGAGTCTTGGTTGGGGTTCTTCGAAGTCTTAATCATCGTATCACATCTTGGGCCTAGCTTGGGTCATGACAAACTTAATATTAGAGCATAAGCTTTAAGATGTCCTAGGGAGTCTAACATGCTGCATCAAGTGGAGTCTTGTTCATGAGTGTAAAGCGTACCACATCCATGAATAGGAGTTTGTAAGGCATTTTAGAAAATGACTCACTTCTTTCACGATCTTATTGCGCGATATAGTTGTACTTTAAGGTTTTGCTTCTCTAACGATAATCTTTGAAATTTTAGAAAATGCCTCCAAGAAGATCTCTGATTCAAAGAGTGATGAACGCTAATGAGGGACAAGATCCTCGAGCTACTACAGATCCATTGGCTTGAGTAAGTGTATAACAACCCGGTCCTAGGTCGCAATCATAACATAGTGAGCGAGACACTCGTAGGCACCTTACCTAAGCCACCTCATATATCAAACATTCATAGTCATAAAACTCATAAATCATGTGAAAGAAAATGGGATAGGGTCTGTGGGACATCATTTAAAATAAAGGCAACATCTTCAAATGTACATAATGTCTATAAACATACCAACTAGACCATGGATATAAGGAACCAGTATCGATTGGTTTTCATCAAATAGAAAAGACTCCAAATTTTAACAACATAAAATGTAAAAGTCTCCAAAAACTAACTTATACATCAAATCCAAAATACATAGCAAGAAGGAAATAGGTGGAGTCCCGAACTAAGAGCTCACCACAATAAAACTAGTCTTGAACGTCGGAAGAACTAGCCATGATCTGGGGTAGGAGACCTGTCCCTACATGGTTAAATCGTGCAGGCAAAATATGCATTAGTACTTTTAGAATGTACTAAGTATGTGAGATACAATGCAAATATGAAATTGTAATGCCATCAAGATTTACGTGCATGGAATGGTAAAAGTAACATTAACATGAGCTTAAACATGCACGAGAAATATCGTCCAATATGAGCAAGAATAATATATAAATGGAGCACATGTGATGGAACCAAGACGTGGATCATAAACATTGTGGGAATAATCCATAATCGACATATAAGACCATGTGAGCTACTACATGGAATCCTACATAACCCCCTATGGTTGCACGGGGAGACCACTTGTTGGGTGAAACTCCGTCACTTCGCATGTATCATCATATAATATAATTGGCCTACATAGATCCACTAGCCTAGCCCACAAGGGCTCCTATGATGGGACATAGTTAATAGGGCAAAGGATTGCTTTAATGGTTCCTTTGTTGAACCGTACCTCGATGCCTCATTTGGTGCTAAGTCATCCCATGGAATCTTTAAAACATAAACTTAGTAAAATCATGACACTTATAACCATAAGTAGCAATCTCAAGAGTAGCTCGAAACTTAAGGAACCACCAAGTGAGAATTGTCTTTTCATCTTGGGGACTATCATAAACATAATTTAGGGCATTGCCAATATTCTTATTTCTTTGAAAAATCATCACTTTAAAATCTTTATTTTATGTCCTACTTGTCATCATATAATATGCAAAGATTAACTTTAAACTTAGTGGGCTTAATCATAAGTTGAAAATTCATAAATCATAGAAAAATATGCTTATTCAAAACATGTAAAACATCTCACACTTCATCATTCTAACCCACATCATTGGGGTCATCACTTATCAACTTAAAACACATGAAAAATACTTAGTAGAACATCATATGGTAACATTGAAAACATGTAGTAACATAAAAATATCATGAAATCATCATTAGCATGCATGGTAGTATTTGAGGAACTTAAAGAAAAGGTAAAAGCTTTTATATAGAACTTTGTGGGTGAAAGGAGACGCCAAAAAATACACTCGCATACCTTTGATAAGCTTATGAAGAACAAACTTGCTATCATGGAAAGATCCCATGAAAACTCTAGCCTCCTTAGCTTGTTCTTGACGAGGAAGAATGCCTTAGGAATTTCTTGAAAGTGGAATAATAAAAAAGAAAAGGGATCTTAGGGCTTTAAGGTCTAAATAGGGACCTAAAGAGTCATCCAAATGACATAGTTTAGGTTTAGGATTGGCAAAAAGGGTGAAATTTCCCTTCATTAAAACTGCCAGACTCAATTTATGAGACCCCAATTATGGGTCGTGGATGGAACTATGAGCCATGGTTCTCAACGTCCTATTCTCCTTCTCTAATTTTATGAAATTCTTTACCAACCACCAACCACGAAACCCCTATCCATGGGCTGTACAATAATCCATGGGTCATGGATGGCCTAGTGGAGTCCTTCCACACTTAGTAAAATCTTTACTTTTCTAGACTTATTTCTATGAAGGCTGGTTATGGGTCGTGCATGGAGATATAGACCGTCCTGTTAATCATGATTTACCTTCCAAAAACTCTAAATTTCCTTTATGTTTAGAACTTACACTTATGACCCTTTCCACGAACCATAATCACTTATATGGGTCATATGTTCCCTTCGTGGACCATTGTACACTATGAAAATTTCAAATTCCTGAGAGTCCCACCCACGAACCTGGTCAACGGCTCAAGGTCTGAACCATGGGCCATGAACTTGGATTGGTAGATTGACCTGGGCATTTTCAGTCTAACTTTTCTACACTTTCTAGGCTCCTAACTTGAGGGTCGTTACAATATCTTCCCCTTGGGAACATTCATATCCTAGTGTACTTAAACTTGGGCTCTAAGGAGTTTAGCATCAGCTAAATGCCCAACATGCATGCAAATAAGCAATTTAAACAACTTTAGATGAAATTTCAAAATCCATATTCAAAATATATCTCAAAACAGTCCATAAACATAGAAATGAGTGTACGCATCATGTAAAAACTAAAATGCAAGGAATTGGATGTTTTTGGCAAGAACAACTTAATACCTTAGGCTTGAGTTGAGTGGAATAGATATATGTAATGCTTCATCATGTCCACTTTTGGTTCTTATATGGCACCCTCAACTCGATTATTCCTCCAAAGCACTTTAATAGGTGCAACTTCCTTGTTCCTTAGTTTTTTTACTTGTCAGTCTAAGATTTCAATAGATACTTCTTCATAACTCAAGTTCTCTTCAATGTTCATATCTTCCAAGGGAATTATGGAGTTTGCATGTCCTATGAACTTTCTCAACATAGACACATGAAAGACTGGATGAATTAAATTCATTTCCATAGGTAACTCCAACTCATATGACACTTTGCCAACTCTCTTTACTACCTTACTACATACCTAGGGCTTAACTTTTGCTTTTTGCCAAACCAGATCACACCTTTCATTGGAGACACCTTCAAATAAACTCAACCACCAATTTGGAACTCAATATCCCTCCTCTTCACATTGGAGTAGGACTTTTACTGGCTCTAAGATGTTTGCAATTTTTCCCTTTCAAGCCTCACCTTCTCCACGCATACATGACTAAGATCGGCCCTAGAAATGCCATCTTACCAACATCAAACCACCCAATGGGTTATCTACATCATCTACACAATTCCTTAAATGGTGTTATCTCAATACTTGCATGGAAACTATTATTGTAGGCAAACTTGATGAGAGGAAAATGCTTATCCCAATTCTCCTTGAACTCCAACATGCAAGCTAGAAACATTTCTTCTAATGTTCTAATGGTTCTCTTAGCTTTCCCATCGATTTGGGGATGGAAGACGGTGCTTAACTTCACCTTAGTACCAAGTCCTCTTTGAAAATATTTTCAAAAATAAGAGGTAAATTAGACACCACGATCTAATATGATAGAAAACGAAATCCCATGAAACCTCACCAATTCAAAGATATATAAGTGAGCATAGTTTTCGACACTAAATATCATTATGACTGGGAGGAAGTGAGCTAACTTTGTCATCCGATCCATTAATACCCATAAGAAATTAAAGTGCTTCTTGGTCTTAGGGAACCCCACTACAAACTCTATATTGACTTCTTCCCACTTCTAAGTAGGACTATAAATATCTTGGCTAGACTATATGGCCGTTGATGTTCAACTTTGACTTGTTAGAAATTGTCACACTTAGACACAAATTTGGCAATGCCCCTCTTCATTCCATTCTACCAACAGATCTCACTCAAATCTCTATACATCTTGGTAGCACCAAGATGAATAGAATAAGGAGAGTTGTGAGCTTCTTGCAATATGATCTTCTTCAACTCACTATCATTTGGGCACACACATTCTCCCTTGATATTAGAGTATAATATCTCCTCCTTGTGAGAAAACCTCTATCTTTTCTTGTTTTACTAAGGCTTTGAATTCAACAAAGGTGGGATCAAGATCTTGCTTAGAATTAACATCCTCAGTCAAAGAAGTTTGGACCCATGTAGCAACATCAGTCCACCACTTCCGATTCCATTAAACTTTACTCCCAACCTAGCCAACTTACGGACTTCCTTGGCCAACTCCCTTTTCCCATCATCTTCTATGTGATACACACTACCCATGGAAACTCTACTAAGAACATTGGCTACCATATTAGGTTTACCTAGGTGGTACTTCACACTCATGTCGTAGTCTGTGAGAAGGTCTAACCACCTCCATTTCCTTAAGTTGAGATCTTTTTGGGTGAACACATGTTGAGGGATCTTATGATCGGTGAAGACATCTATATGAACACCATACATGTAGTGATGCCAAATTTTCAAAGCAAACACTACGATTGCAAGTTCAAGATCACGCGTCGGGTAGTTCTTCTCATGTACCTTCAATTGCCTTGAGGCATAGGCAATCACCTTACCATGTGGCATCAACACACACCCCAACCCAATCCTTGAAGCATCATAATAAATAAAAAATCCATTATTTCCTTCCCACAAGGTCAAGATTAGAGTCAAAGTTAGTCGATCCTTTAGGGTTTGGAAACTCTTTTCATACTCATCTTTCCACAAACACTTTGACTTATTTTGGTTCAACATGGTTAGTGGGGATGAAATAGAGAAGAAACCTTGTATAAAATTTCTATAGTACGCAGCTAGGCCTAAGAAACTCCTAATGTTCATAGGTGTCACGTCCTAAAAAAGGTGGGGAGGCATGAGTGGCACTCGATACTGTCATTAGCCGAGTAAGCCACTAAATATACTACCTAACCAAACTAAGGGCAAAAATATCAGGTATCATAACTGTAAGATCCCATATGTTTTGAGGTGTAAAAGTGCCTAAGAAATGAAAATGATGATTTCTGAAGTTGAGTATACAATTTATCAGATAGTCTGTATATTGACTTACGAGCAGTAAGTCCACTCATAGAATGAGAATCAAAGAAAGTTTCTGAGGGTCCAAAATGTTATAAGAAGAAACCCTTTACCTATGGCTTGTAGACTGGACAACCGTAGTTAGGGTCTATGGTCCTGTCCGGCAAAATTTTTATAAGGGGTAAATTTGACTTTTCCTAGTATTATATGTTTATACTACATCGCTTAAGCCTCAAATATCTCTTTCCAGCCTTATACAACCTTAAACAACTCCATCCCACCCCATTCTAAAAAACTCCTTAGTCTAAAATCCTCCCAAACACTCTCAAGCTCATTCAAGGCTTTCAAGTGTGAGGTGCAAGCTAGGGTTTCGATTCCTCCATCTCAAAATCAAATTTCCTCCCATAAAATCACACAAGGTATGTGATTTTTAATTGTGTAAACCTTTCCTCCATAAGCCCAATCATTTCTATACCTTATCATTTTTCAAGTTATGGATATTTATGGATGTTTTTATGAACTCTTTTACATGATAATATTATTAAGATATTTATGATGTTTTACCTTCATAGATGATTATGCATTGAAAGGTCATGTGAAATTTATGAATTTTCATGAGGGATTAATGATACCCTAGCCAAGTGTTATTACGCTTTTGGTGGGTTATTTGGAAAAATGCTCAAGGGATCTGATTTTACTCCTCTCATGCCATTTACTCTTGAATAATATGGTTTTAAGATTTATTTGCATGTACCCAACATGATTTGATTAATGCATGTAAAGACTTTTATATGATGAACACCATATTGATAAATATGTATGTTGTGCATGTTGAGAATATTATGAGGGCAAAAAGTTATGCTATGAGCTCATGAGCATGATATAAATGTAAAGAATGATGTAAAGCCCTATCTTTGATGTTACAAGATATGTCTTAATGAGCTACTCCAAGACTGATATTATGCTGTTTTGAGACTATGCATGCTATGACTATAATTATGGTTCAAGTATTCCGTGGGATTGTGACCTAGCACTGAGAGTACCTTAGTAGTCTCCTATTATGCCTAAACTATGTGCCACCGTATGTATGATGTTGATCCCTTATATGGGATTGGACCTACGATAAAGGCAATGTCGTAAGGTAAATACATTTATTGAATCTACCAAAAAGGCTATGCTGTAAAGTAAAGATATCATATGAAATCTACCAACAGGGCCATGCCATAAGGTGGTGGCACTTTCTGAAAAGGCTATGCCGTAAAGATAGTGTAGGGTCTACCTTGGAAAAGTAGACCACTCCATGTCCAGTATAGGGTAAACATCAAAATTCCAAGTAGTAGCTCACTTGGTCTTACATGTCGGTTATGGTCCCTTCCCACTATGTATATGATGTCATATGATTTGATGATTCTTCTTGTATGTTCATCTAAGAATTTGCCACCTATGACATATTGAGCAAATAATCATTGATTGTGATTATGCATATTACTTAATTATGGCTTATGTTCTTTGTTGCATTGCACCCCACATACTTAGTATATTCCAAGTACTAACACATACTCTTTTGCCTACATGATCTAACCATGTAGGGACCAGAGCTCCCATTCATCCTCCTCCTCCTCCACGTGGCTAGATGTTCGATTGAAGATCACTTTTGGTGAGTCCTCCACTCCGGGTAAAATAACCATTCTTATTTATTATGAACATTTATCTTTTGAGGGTGAGCTCGGGAGATGTCTTGGCCCCCGTTCCATTCGTATTAGAGGTGTTGTTGGATATTTTGATATGTATGCTATGAGCTCGACTCTTGTTATATTTATGTATTATGAAAGACTTCCCTTAGTCCTTTATTCCCTCTTATGCTTGTTGTATGTTGTGGTTGGAGATGTAAGTCCTAAGTCCCTAATTGCCCTCATTACATGAGTTATATTTACCCACCCCTTATACTTCATTTGCTATGTGATCCATGCTAACTCTCTTCCCTATGACATCCCCATACCTTGAGTCTAAAGCTCTATTTCCCCTAGAATTATATATTGTTGTTTAAATTTTTGCTTTCACAACCAAGGATGTGTCATGTATGTTTAAGAGACTTGTTTGGGGTACCTTTGGGTTCTCCATTTTTCGTGTTACTCATAGGCCATAGGATTGGGTCATGACAAAGCTTGGTATCAGAGCACTAGATTTGTAAATGGTCCTCGAAAATTCTGACACACCATATCAAGTAGAGTCTTATTCATTATTATGAAGCAAACCACAACTTTCTTGGCCAAGATGAAGATGGAGTCACTTATGTCGAATACCGGAATGAGGTCACTTTATTTTCAAGGGACGTGGCCAACCAAGGAGTTCAAGCTCCTCATGCTCCTACCCCACCTCAAGGGTGAAGGATTTCCCAAGGATAAATCCTCTGGAGTTCTATGGCTCAAAAGTTGATGAATACCCCCAAGAATTCATCGACGAGGTGTACAAATTTCTTGATATCATAGGGGTAAGCTCGAAGAAGAAAGCAAAACAAGAAACCTATCAACTAAAGGGGCTTGCTCAATTGTGGTTTGTTTAGTGGAAAGGTGAATGAGGGAATGGAGAGCCTATCACTTGGGAAGAATTCAAGGCTGCCTTCTTCAATTGATTCTTTCCCATGGAGCTAAGGGAGGCAAAGATGGCAGGGTTCATTGACTTTTAAGAAAGGGTCTATAAATGATAGGAAGTATTCCCTTAAGTTCAACAATCTTTAAAAGTATGCTCTTCACTTGGTCGATAATCCTAGAACAAGTATGCATAAGTTTGTGTTAAGATTCTCTAACTTGATCAATGAAGATTGTCGCACCGCCATGCTCATAGTAGCTATGAACTTGTCTCGGCTCATGACTTATGTTGAGCAACTTGAATGGGAGAAGCTTAGGAAGAAAGGAAGTGGAGAGTCCAAGAGGGCTCATTATGATGGTGGATTTCAGGGTGCTAGTGGTGGTCATTTCCACAAGGCCATAAATTCCAAGAACAAGGGTCCTCTAATTCTTAAGGACAAAGATTTGCTAATGATAGGGTGCCCAAACCTAGATCTCAAGATGGTAATGGTGGGATGACTCTTAAAAGGTGCCCAAAATGTAGAAGGAATCACAGTGGTGGATGTTTGAGGAATATGGGTGCTTGCCTTGGGTGTGGCAAAATGGGCAACAAGATTGTGAATTATCTGAACAAGGGTAGAGATGGTCATCCTCATGGCAAACTACTGATGTTGATCGAAGGGCAGAAGGTGGTCAACAAGGAGGTGCTCCAAATCACAATCTCTTTTATGCTATTCAAGTGAGGCTAGGAGTGGATGAGGTGCCAGGAATTATTAGCGTTATGTTAAAGATCCACAATATTGATGTATATGTTTTATTGGATCCGGGTGCCACTCTTTCCTTCATTAATCCTTTTGTTGCTAATAGACTTCATATATGTCTCAAAATGTTATGTGAACCCTTTGAAGTGTCTACCCTCGTCGGTGAGTTCATTATTGCTAAAAGAGTCTATAGGGGTTGTCCTGTATTCGTATTGCATAAAGTCTTTTCTTGAGATTTTATTGAGCTTGACATGGTATATTTTGATATTATTCTAAGGATGGATTAGTTACATGCATATCATGCCTCCATTGATTGTAGAACCCACAAAGTTAAGTCCAAAATTCCTAATGAATTCGTCCTTGAATGGGTAGGTCATGATTCGATAGTTAAGGGTAGGTTCACCTCTTCTCTTAAGGACTAGGAATTGATTTCTAAGGGTTGTATTTACCATCTTGTAAGGGTTATGGATATTGAGTCTAAAATCCCTCCTATCAAGTGGTCCTGGTGGTTAATAATTTTCTTGATATCTTCCCCAATGAACTTCCTAATGTTCTTCCTAAAAAGGAAAAAGTTTTTGGTATACACCTCATCCTCTATACTCAACCCATTTCTATTCCCCCTTACCGCATAGCCCCATGGAGTTGAAGGACCAATTGAAGGATTTATTGGAGAAAAGTTTCATACGACCTAGAAAGTCACCTTGGGGTGTACCAGTGTTATTTGTAAAGAAGAAAGATATTTCACTTAGAATTTGCATCGACTACCAAAAACTCAATAAGGTTATTGTGAAGAACAAGTATCCTTTGCCAAGGATAGATGACTTATTTGATGAACTTCAAGGGGCTAGTCACTTCTCAAAGTTCGACCTTTGGTCTAGGTAGCATCAATTGAAGGTAAGGGAGTGTGATATTTTCAAGATGGCCTTTCAAACAAGATATGGTATTTTGTATTTGTAGTGATGTCCTTCGGCCTAACTAATGCTCTGATGATATTTATGGATCTCATGAATAAAGTTTTTAAACCCTACCTTGACATGTTTGTGGTAGTATTCATTGGAGATATTTTTATTTATTCTCGGAGTTAAGAAGAGCATGTGTAACATTTGACAGTAGTGTTGCAAACATTAAGGGAAGAAAGATTATTTGCCAAGTTTGACAAATGTGAGTTCTGGTTAAATAAAGTTGTATTCTTGGGTCATGTGGTGTCGGATGAAGGGATTAAAGTGGACCTAAAAAGATGAAGGTTATGAGAAATTGGCCTAGACCCTTAACTCCAACGGATATTAGGAGTTTCTTGGGTTTAATGGGGTAGTATCGAAGATTTGTTATGGGTTTCTCTTCAATTGCATCTCCCTTGACAAAGTTGATACAAAATAAGTCCAAATTTATATGGACTGATGAATATGAACGAAGTTTCCAAACTTTGAAAATTAAGCTTACATACGTTGTTATCTTGGCTCTACTATAAGGGTTAGAAGGGTTTTGCGGTTTATTGTGATTCTTTGAGAATCAGTTTAGGGTGTGTATTGATGTAAAGCAAAAAAGTCATTGCCTATGATTGTAGACAACTAAAAGTGCACGAGCGTAATTACCTTTTCCATGATCTTGAATTTTCTGCCATGGAATTAAAATTAAAAATATGGCATCACTATTTATATAGAGGTTCATGTTTGATGTGTTCACCGACCATAAGAGTCTCTAATATGTGTTCACTCAAAGAGACCTTAATTTAAGGCAAAGAAGGTGGTTGAAACTCCTTAAAGATTATGACATAAGTGGGAACTATCATCCCGACAAGGTTAATATTGTGTTGGATGCTCTAAGTAGAGTGTCCATGGAGAGTATGGCTCATATTGACGATAGTAAGAAGGAATTGGCAAGAGAAGTTCACCGATTTACTAGATAGGAGTTGGGTTGAATGAGGCCGAAATTCAGGTGTGGTGGTTGTTGATGGGTCTAAGTCTTTATTGGATGAAGCGGTCAAATCCAAATAAGACTTTGACCCCACATTAGTAAATTGAAGTCATTAGTAAAGGTAAGCAAGGTGGAAGTTTTCTCCCAAGGGGGAGATGGTGTTCTGTAACGACCCAAAAAATTTTTAACTTTGTAATGGTTGGTCAAGGTTAGTGTTGAACTCGTCATGGTTAAATTTTGGTAGTCATGGGTTTTATTTAAGTGACCAGATTCAAAGGAATTGTTTTAGTGGAAGGTTATAAGGCTGGTTAGGCAACATGGATTTTGAAAAGCCATACATCTTGATATGAGATGAACTAGGTAGGCTATGATATATCAACTTGAAGTTCTTTGGGTTATCTTCACAACGCAACTGGTTTCATTTGATTCAGAGTTCGGATGTGGAAGTTATGACACTTGCAGTGAGACTGCCCGTATTCGGAAGTATGCAGGAAAAAGGATTCGGAATGGAACCGAAGTGAGGGACCACAGAACGTTTGGTGGTTCACGGTCCATGGTGTGTCCCATGGGTTGTTCCCGTGGGTTTCCTTGAAGTGTGTACCAAGCTCCGGACCAAGTGTAACTCCATGGACCACTTCACGGTCTGTGTGAGCCTTCACGGTTCATGAGGGGTTCCCGTGAAGCATTCCAGTGAGCTCGTCAAGGCTCGAGGCTGGACTCCGGACCATGTGATACTCCACAGACCAGTACACGGTCTGTGTGCAGCTACACGGTCTGTGAGACCCCCATGAGTTGATCCAGAAAGTCCCCTGAGAGTTCAAGCTGAAGCCGAGACCAAGTGAGGTCTCACGGATAGGTTTACGGTCGTGAACCTGTAGACAACACCTGGGCAGCCTTCCGTGAGGCCCTGTTTCTATGATCTTGTCCATTTCATTGATGGTTAATTCATAATTTGGTTAATCCCATGCCCCTTTTAGCCTTTCTAAAGTCTCCTAAAGCCCCCAAATCAAACCCTAATATCCTTTTATTCATTCTAACACTCTTCAAACCTCACAATTATTCTCTCAATCCTCTTGACCTCCATTGATGAAAGCTTGATGAAATTTCGGGAAAACCATCCTTCTTGCAAAATCATCCAATTCTCTTGGCTAATCTCAAGGTATGTGGGATTGATTCATGGATTCCCTTTCAT
>JBCEWC010012278.1:0-15980 GCA_038996855.1 Solanum aculeatissimum
GATGGCTTGATCGAGGACTTTCGGGTTCTCCTTCGCCATGTCACATCTAGGCCCCCTATCCGGGTCGTGACAATACACTTCCCTCAAATCTCTATACATTTTGGTGGATCCCGTATGCATAGAATACTTGGAATTACGAGCTTCATCGAGTATCTTCTCCCTTAGTCCTTCCATATTGGGTACACATAATCGCCTTTGATAACATAACATTCCATCTCCCCCTTGTGAGAAAACTTTCACTTTTTTTTATCAATCCCCAACTTCTTCAATTCAACCAAAGTAGGATCATTGTCTTGCTTTATCTCAATTTCTTCCTTCAAAGTTTATTCTGTCGCATTTGGTATCAATACACCACAATCACTCAAACAACTTAGCTTCATACCCAAACAAGCCAAACGAAGCAATTCCTTAACCAACTCTTTATTTCCACTCTCGACATATGCTATGCTGCCCATAGACATTCTACTCAATGCATCAACTACAAAATTAGTCTTTTGGGGTGATACATCACAATCATGTCATAATCCTTCAATAGTTCCAACTATCTTCTTCGATTTAGATTGAAATGTCTTTGGCTAAACACATATTGCAAACTTTTGTGGTTAGTGAATATATCAACATGTACTCCATAGAGACAGTGTCGCCAAACCTTTAATTCAAACACAACAATCAACAACTCAAGATCATGTATCGAATAATTCTTCTTGTACACTTTCAATTGCCTTGAAGTATAGGCAATAATCTTTCCATGCTGCATCAACACACCACTTGAATCCATGTGTGATACATCACAATATACAACAAAACCATTCAAACCTTTGAGCAATATCAAAATAGGAACGAAAGTAAGACGATCTTTCAGCATTTGAATATTTTTTTACGTTCATCTGAACATTGGAATTTTTCCTTCTTTTGGTTCAACTTTGTCAAAAGAGAAGCAATGGATGCAAATCCCTCAAAAAAGCTACTATAGTACCCAACAAAACCTAGAAAGCTTCTAATATCGAATGGAGACAATGGTCTAAGCTAATTCTTCGCATCTTCTATCTTCTTTGCATCAACCCTAATACCATCACTAGAAATAATTTATCCAACAAAAGCCACCTCTCTTAGCCAAAATTCACACTCGCTAAACTTGGAAAATAGTTTCTTATCTCTCAATATTTGCAACACGATCCTGAAATGGTCTTCATGATCTTTCACATCCTGTGAATATACTAATATATCATTTATGAACACCAATAGAATCATATACAAATAAGATTTGAAGATCCTGTTCATCAAATCCATAAAAGCAGAAGGAGAATTTGTTAGACCAAATGAGATAACCAAAAATTCAAAGTGACCATATCGAGTTCTAAATGTCGTCTTTGGAATTTCATCTTCCTTCATCCTTAATTGGTGATATCTAAACCGGAGATCAATCTTAGAAAGCAGCTTGCACCTTGTAATAGATCAAATAGATCATTAATCCTTGGAAGTTGATATTTGTTTTTGATAATCAATTTATTCAATTGTCTATAGTACACACACATCCTAAGTGAACCATGTTTCTTTCTTACAAACAAAACAAGAGCACCCCATGGTGACACACTAGGCCATATGAACCCTTTATCAAGAAAATCCTTCAATTCTTCCTTCAATTCTTTCAACTTCACCGGAGCCATATGGTATGGAGCTACAGAAATAGATTGGGTATCGGGCAAAAGATCAATACCAAAATCAATTTTCCTTATAGGAGGAATGCCCGATAACTCATCGGGGAAGATATTGGGAAACTCATTTACTACGAGGACCAAATCATGAATAGGAACATGATACTCAAAATCCATGACATGGACCACATGATATAGACAATCTTTGCAGATCATTTTTATGGCTTTTATATAAGAGATAATCTTTCCTGTGAACATAGAATTGGTTACCTTCCATTCAAGAGTAGGCTCATTTGGGACTTGGAATATGACCTTGCGGGTCCTACAATCAATAAAAACATAGCATGCATGCAATCAATCCATACCAAGAACAATATCAAAATCGGTCATATATAACTTAACTAGATCATATGGGAAGACTTGGAACGGGGGCCAAGACATGCTTCCAGACTCACCCTTAGTTAGAAAATATCCATAAATACATAAAACTTAGTTAAGTAGGAAAGGAAAATGGATGTTGTCCACGTAATAGAGGACTCACCAAAGAAATCTTCAAGTACTTTAGCTAGCCATGTGGAAGAGGATGAATAAGAGCTCTGGTCCCTAAATGGTTAAATCATATAGGCAAAAGAGTATGCGTTAGTACTTAGAATGTACTAAGTATGCAGGGTGCAATGCTAGCAAAGAAACGTAGTATAACATTTCAAAATACATAATCCTAATCAATAGATAAGAGATCAATATGGCATGCATGGATAGTGCTTAAGTCAAAACATTCATAGAGATAATCAAACTTTCATAGCATACATACATATGTGGGAGGAGACCATAATCGACATATAAGACAAAACAAACTACTACTTGAAATTCTGATGCATGACCCCCCCATCGAAAAAGAGGTGGTCTATTTTCCAAGGTAAACAAAACTTAACCCCACATAGTAGTTAACTTGACCTCGATGGATCCACTAGTAAAGTCCCATTTAAGGATCATAACATAAACCTATGGTGGCACATAGTTAAGAGACCAAAACTTTGTATAAGGACCCTTTAGGTCGAGTCCCCACCTTAAGACTCCTTCGGTGCTAAGTCTAACCCCATGGAATACTTATCATAATCATAAACATCATTATAGCACAAGATGCTTGTAAAATTGTGATAACGTGGCATGAGTAGCTCATCACATAACTTGACCCCTACAACTAAGCATATACCTTACACTAGAGGGTTGAAACATTCATAAACTTGACTCCTTCTAGTGGCATAGCTTTACACAAGAAGGTGGAATATTCGTAAACTTGACCCCTTCTTATGGACATTGATGAGTACATGAGGGTATAACACTTATCATACTTGACCCTTTCATGTAGGCAATATCCATTCTCAGGAGGGTAGACTAACATAAGGACTCAACATTTTTATGTAAATCATAGGAACTTTTCATGAGTTCAAAACATGCTTAGGAGTCCACATAATCATTTTCTCATGCTTGTCTTGTAAATAATACAATAACCTTTTTCATGTAACTTTAGTCAAATATGGTGGGTGGATGCACATATACCTAAAATTATGCTATTTAATAACATACTCATGAAGAATGTAAATCTATGTCACTTGAAGAATCAAATCAATCAACCCACCAATGTAGCAGAATGAATCCCAAATTTCATATCATAAAAATCCATCTTAAAACTGATAATCTTCATGATTCATAACATGCATGGATTAAAAAGTCATAATCTAACACATAGGGCAAGCCTTCAATAGATATTCATGCACAAATAGTTATTACTTGAAGAACTAATGCATAATAACAACATCATATTCAAGAATTTATAGAATACTTTCATGTAGTTGGAGAAGAAAATGGTTTGCCTTGTGGGAAGAAAGGGTCCCAACAATCAAACCCATATACCTTTAGAAAAGTGGAGAGAAATAAACTTGTATGCTTAAAGGAAAAATCTTGGAAACCCTAGCCTGTACCGCACACTTGAATACCTTGACGAGTTTGAGAGTGTTTGAGAGAGTTTTTGACTTAGAGTATTTTAGAATGAGAGGGAATGGGTAGTTTAGGGTTTAAAGGGCTGATAAAGGGACCTTTGAGGGGGTAATACAACATAGTTTAATTGCCAAAAGATAGGAAAGAACATTCTTTCCCCTATTAAAGCCCTGGTTGAACTGGTCCATGAAACCCCGATCATGGCTCGTGGACCACTCCACGAGTCATGGAACCTCTCGTGGATGAAGGGTCCTCCAAACATGGGCCATTGGCACTTTCTACAAAACATCATCATGACTCATAAAACTTTACGTGGACCATGGAGTCTTCTCGTAGATCAAAGGCCATCCAAAATGGGGCTACTGGAACTTCCTACGAAACCTCTTTCATGGTTCATAGACCACTCCATGAGTTGTGAAGTTCCCTCGTAAACCACTCCTTGCCTTAGACCGATTTTTGACCTTAAGGTCCCTTTCACGAAGTGAGTTCACGAGTCATAGAGCATTCTAAGGCTCATGCTCCACGTCTCGTAAATCCTTCCAGTGTTCCCTTAAAAAGTGCAATTCAATCTTTATCTTTTTAAAAACAATCAAAATTATTCATCAATTACCATTCGAAAAATAAGTTTCATGATCATGCATGCATGCAACAATAGCACAAGGCTGAAACTCAAGGATTGACATCATAGACAAGATCTAGAGATTTACCTTAGGCTTGATTAGAATGGAGGAAATACAAATATTGGTTTTTCATGTCTTCTTCGGCTTTCCATGAGGCACTTTCGGCTCGTTGATTCTTCTAAAGAACCTTGATGGAGGCCACATCTTTGTACCTTAAATCTTTTCACTTGACTATATATTATTTCCATTAGAACCTCCTCATATGTTAAATTTTCTTCTACAACGCCCAATACGTCCAAAGGTGCAATAGCATTTGGGTCACCTACACACATTCTCAATAGGGATACATGGAAGACTGGGTGGACCATGCCCAACTCCTTTGGCAGTTCTAACTTATAGGCAACCTTGCCGACTCTCCTCAAAATTTTATATGGACCTACAAATCTTGGGATCAACTTTCCCATCATACCCAAACGTACTACACCTTTCATAGGTGAGATCTTCAAATAGACCCAATCGTCAATGTTGAACTCAAGATCTTTCCTTCTCACATTGGCGTAAGACTTTTGTCTACTTTGAGTCATCTTAAAATATTTCTCTAATCAACCTCACCTTCTCCAAAGCTTCCATAACCAAATCCAAACCTATCAAGGCAATTTCCCCCAAATCAAACCACCCAACAGAGGATCTACAACGCCTACCATAAAGAGCTTCAAAGGGATCCATTCAAAGACTGGAGTAATAGTTATTGTTGTAAGAAAACTCGATGAGTCGAAGATGATCATACCAACCACCTTTAAACTCCAAAACACAAGCCCTAAGCATATCCTTAAGAGTATTAATTATCCTCTCAGCCAGACCATCCGTTTGAGGATGAAAGGTCATGCTAAGCTTAACCTTAGTATCAAGACCCTTTTGAAAAGATCTCAAAAGATTAGAAGTGAATTGAGTATCTCGGTCCGAAATGATAGACAATGGTACCCCATGCAACTTCACCAATTAATGAATGTATAGATTGGCATAGTCTTCGACACCATAAGTCATTTTAACCGATAAGAAGTGAACTGACTTCATCATTCTATCAATAATAACCCAAATAGAGTCAAAATGCTACCTAGTGTTCAGTAACCCAATCACAAAATCCAGGTTAATCTCTTCCCACTTCTAAATGGGAATCTCTATGTCTTGGGCCAGACTTCCTGGTCTTTGGTGTTCGGTATTGACTTGTTGGCAATTGTGACAACCAACTATGAACTTGGCGATATCTCTTTTCATACTGCCCCACCAACACAATTCTCTCAAGTCTCTATACATCTTTGTAGACCCAATATTAATAGATTAGAATGCGTTATGTGCCTTTTTCAAAATCATATTCCTCAATTCATCGTTGTTAGACACGCACTACCTATCCTTATACTGGAGGACACCATCTCTCCCTTGGGAGAAAACCTCCAATTTACCTTCCGTCACCAACAGTTTCAATTCTAGGAGAGTGGGATTGAGGATTTTCTTGGATTTTACATCTTCAATCAAGGATGATTTGGAACCATCAATAACTACCACACCCCCATCTTCAATCTTATCCAACCTAACACCCAACCTAGCCAACCGGTGGACCTCCTTGGCTAATTCTTTCTTGCCCTCATAAACATGAGCTATACTCTCCATGGATACCCTACTTAAAGCATCAACCACGACATTAGCTTTGCCGGGATGATAGTGCATGATCATATTAGTGGTCTTGAGGAGTTCCATCCTCCTTATTTCTCTAAAATTTAGATCCCTTTGGGTGAAAACATTTTAGAGACTCTTTTGGTTGGTGAACACATCCACACAAACTCCATATAAGTAATGACGCCATATCTTTAAAGCAAACACCACGACCGCTAGTCCGAGATCATAGGTGGGATAATTATGCTCATATACCTTTAGTTTCCTTAAAGTATAGGCTATGACCTTGACGTCTTGTATTAGTACACACCCCATACCAACCCTTGAAGCATCGCAATGGACCGTAAACCCTTTTAACCCTTCCGGTAGAATCAAAATAGGAGCAGACATAAGCTTATCCTTTAAAGTTTGGAAACTCCTTACACATTCTTCGGTCCACACAAATTTTGGTTTATTTTGGGTTAATTTGGTCAAAGGGGAAGTAATGGAAGAGAAACCATTTACAAACCTCTGATAGTTCCCCGCTAAACCCAAGAAACTCCTAATATTTGTTGGAGTCAATGGACTAGGCAAATTCTTTATCACTTCCATTTACTTAGGGTCTACTTTGATCCCATCACCCGACACCACATGCCCTAGGAACAAAACTTCTCGCAACCAAAACTCACATTTATCACATTTGTCAAACAACCTCTCTTCTCTAATAATTTGCAACACCCTCCTCAAGTAATCCACATGCTCATCTTCACTTCGGGAGTAGATAAAAATATTATCAATGACTACGACCACAAACAAATCATGGTAGGATTTAAATATCCTATTCATAGTCCATCAATATTGCCTTCACATTTGTTAAACCAAATGAAATTAACACAAACTCAAAGTGCCCATACCTAGTCCGAAATGCTGTCTTTGGAACTGCACACTCTCTCACCCTTAATTTGTGGTATCCTGACCAAAGATCAATCTTAGAGAAATGACTAACCCCTTGTAGTTGGTCAAATAGATCATCTATCCTTGGCAAGGGACACTTGTTCTATATGGTGACCATATTGAGTTGCCTATAGTCAATGCACATCCAAATGGAACTATTTTTTTCCTGACAAATAACACTGGTGCACCCCACGGGGACTTACTAGGCCTTATGAAGCCCTTCTCCAATAAGTCCTTTAATTGGTCCTTTAACTCTTTTAACTCCACTGGGGCCATACATTAAGGAGGGATGGAAAAAGGTTGAGTATCGGGGAGGATGTCTATACTAAAGTCTATTTCCCTTTCGGGAGGAATACCAAGAAGCTCTTTAGGAAAAACATCAAGAAACTCATTGACCATCGGAACTAACTCGATGAGAGGGGATTTAGACTCAACAATTCAAACCCTCACAAGATGGTGACTTCAACCCTTAGAAATTAACTTTTGAGCCTTAAGACAAGAAGTGAACCTACCCTTAACCACCGAATCATGACCGTCCTACTCAAATATGGGTTTATTAGGGATTTGGAATTTAACTTTATCAGTTCTTCAATCAATGGAAGCATAACATACATGTAACCAATCCATCCCAAGAATAATATCAAAATCTACCATGTATAGTTCAACAAAATCACAAGGAAATACTTTATGCATTATAGACATGGGACAACCCGTATAGACACTTCTAGCAACAACAAACTCACCAACGGGGGTAGAAACCTCAAAGGTTTCACATAGAGACTCAAGACGTACATGAAGCTTATTAGCAATAAAAGGAGTAATAAAGGAAAGGGTTGTACCCAAATCCAATAACACATACACATCAAAGTCAAAGACCTTTAACATATCTGTAACAACATCGGGCATCTCATCCATTCCTTGCCTCTCTTGAAGAGCATAAGATCAATTGTGACGTGGAGTACCCCCTTGTTGCCTACCTTGGGTTCTTGAGTTAACATGAACACCTTGAATTTGTGGGTGAACATATCTACCCTTGTTGTGAACATGGGGACAATCGACAACCTTGTGGCCCATCCTACAATATGCATTGCAAACATGTGAATCCCTTAAGCATTTTACACTATGATTCCTCCTTCATTTTTGGCACATTGGATAAACCATTCCATCATTTCATCCTTGAGCCTTAGGATTGGGCACCCTATCATTAGTCAACCTTAGGATGTGAGAGTTGGACGACCTTTGGCCTTGGAATTTTAGGCTGTATTAAAAATGACCACCCTTGGTGCCTCAGAAACCACCATCATACCGAGCTCTCTTGGACTCTCCACTCCTTCTCTTTCTAAGTTTCTCCCCTTCAAGTTGCTCGGTATATGTCACGAGCAAAGACAAGTCCATATCACCCACAAGTATAGCGGTGCGACACTCTTCATTCACCAAATCAGACACTTCCAATACAAACTTGTTCATCCTTGCCCTAGGGTTGACAACTAAATTAAGAGCATACTTCGAGAGCTTGTTGAACCTGAGGGAATACTACCTCATACTCAATGAGCCTTTCTTCAGATTCATGAATTCTATCATATTTACCTCTCTCAACTCAAAAGGGAAGAAACGATTTAGGAAAGTGGCTTTAAACTCCTCCCATTGAATGGGGCCACCTTCCACCCTCTCTCCCTCCCATTGAGTGAACAAAATTTATGCAAGGACCTTAAGTTGATAGTTCGCAAGTTCCGCCTTCTCCTCTGAAATGACCCCTATGATAGCTAGTAACTTGTATACCTTATCAATAAATTCTTGGGGGTCCTCCTCCATTTTGGAGCCATGAAACTCTAGAGGATTCATTCTCATGAAATCTCTCACCCTAGAGGCCGATCTGCGAGCATGGGGAGCTTGGGCTCCTTGGTTTAACTGGTTGGTCACGACTTGTGCCAACATAGAGATGACATTCCGATAGTTGGCGTGCGTGACCCCTTTCTCATCTTGGGGAGATCAGGGAACCTGAGGTCCTGGATCACCCTCGTGGGTAAGAGCTCTTTGAGGCATTCTCCTTAGCGGCATGATCTAAAAGAGAAAAAGACCATCTACTAGGAGAAAACGAAATCTTAATCCAATACTATAGCATGACATAGATTATGAAGAAGTGAACCATTTCCTAGAACATTTCATAGCTCCCCACTCATTGTTGTGGTGTGCTTCGCAACCATGAATAAGACTCTACTTGACGCGGTGTATTGGATTTCAGAGGACCATTTATAAAGCTAGTGCTCTGATACCAATCTTGTTAAGACCCAAGCCTAGGGCCTAGACGTGACACGGCTAATGGGAGACCTGAGGGCATACAAAACTAGCCTCTTATATATCATTGGCACATCCTTGGTTGCGGAAGCTTCAATAAAAGAATAACAAATAACAAATAAATTCTAGGTGAAACGGGACCTTGGACTCAAGATATGGGGATGCATAGGGAAGAGGATTTACATGAGTCATATAACAAGTAATGTATAAGGGACAGGTAAGTAGGACTCATGCTATGGGGGTATTTCCGGGACTTTGGACTTCCATCTTATGAAATAACATACATCGAGCATATAACGGGATAAATGGACTAAGGGAAATCTGGTATAGAATATAAAGACATAATAAAAGTCGAGCTCATTACATACTAGTCATATCCAACAACACCTTTATCATGATTGGAACAAGGGCCAAGACATGCTTCTGGGCTCACACTTAGTAAGAAAATATTCGTATATACATAAGACTTAGTTAATCACGAAAGGAAAATGGATGTTGTCCCCGTAATAGAGGACTCACCAAAGAAGTCTTCAAGTAATCCAGCTAGACACGGGGAGGAGGATGAATAGGATCTCTGGTCCCTACATGGTGAAGTCATGTAGGCAGAAAAGTATGTGTTAGTACTTGGAATGTACTAAGTTTGCAGGGTGCAATGATAGTAAAGGAACATAGTATAACATTGCAAAATACATAATCACAATCAATAGATAAGAGATCAATATGGCATGCATGGATAGTGCTTAAGTAAAAATATGTATAGAGACAATCAAACTTGCATAGCATATATACATATGTGGGAAGAGATTGTAACCGACATATAAGACTAAGCGAGCTACTACTTGGAATTCTGATGCATGACCCCCCACCGGAAAAATGGTGGTCTACTTCCTAAGGTAAACCAAACTTAACCCCACATAGTGGGTAACTTGTCCTAGATGGATCCACTATGAAAATCCCTTTTAGGGGGCATAACATAAACTTATGGTGACACATAGTTAAGAGACCAAGACTTTATATAAGAACCCATTAGGTTAAGCCCCCACCTTAAGCCTCCTTCGGTGCTAAGTCTAATCCCATGGAATACTTATCATAATAATAAACATCATTATAGCTTGAAAGACTTGTAAAATTATGATAACATGGCATGAGTAGCTCATCACATCACTTGACCCCTACAAGTGAGCATATACCTTACACTAGAGGGTAAAAATATTCATAAACTTGACCCCTTCTAGTGGTATAGCTTTACACAAGAGGATGGAATATTCATAAGCTTGACCCCTTCTTGTGGAAATTGATGAGTACATGAGGGTATAATACTTATCATACTTGACCCCTTCATGTAGGCAATATCCATTCTCAAGAGGGTAGAATAACATAAGGACTTAATATTTTTTTTAAATCATAACAACTTTTCATGAGTTCAAAACATGCTTAGGAGTCCACATAATCATCATCTTATTCTTGTCTTGTAAATCATACAATAACCTTTGTCATGTATCTTTAGTCAAATATGGTGGGTGAATGCACATATACCTAAACTTTTGCAATTTAATAACATACTCATGAAGTATGTAAATCTATGTGACTTGAAGAATTAAATCAATCAACCCACCAATGTAGTAGAAAGAAACCCAAATTTAATATCATAAAAATCTTTCTTAAAACTCATCATCTTCATGATTCATAACATGCATGGATTAAAAATTCCTAATCTAAAACATGGGGAAAGCCTTCAATAGATATTCATGCACAAATAGTTAATACTTGAAGAACCCATTAATTTGTATACATAGTGCATAATAACAATCATATGAAAGAATTTATTGAATACTTTCATGTAGTTGGAGAAGAAAATGGTTGGATTTGTAGGAAGAAAGGGTCCCTACAATGATACCCACATACCTTGGGAAAATAGTAGAGAAACAAACTTGTGTACTTGGAGGATCTTGGAAACCCTAGCCTGCACCTCACACTTAAATACCTTGAAGAGTTTTAGAGTGTTTGAGAGAGTTTTTGACTTAAGAGTATTTTAGAATGAGAGGGAATGGGTAGATTAGGATTGAAAAGGCTGATAAGGGGATCATAGAGGGGTATTACGACGTAGTTTAATTGCCAAAAGGAAGAAAAGGTCAATTTTGCCCCTTTTAAAAATCTGGCCAGACCGGTCCATGAAACCTCGATCACTGCTTGTGGACCACTCCATGACTCATGGAACCTCTCATGGATCAGGGGTCCTCCAATCATGGGCCACTACAGTTTCTACGAAACCTCCTCACGACTCATGAAACTTTACACTAGTCCTGGAGTCTTCTCGTATATCAGGGGCCTTCCAAAGAGAGGCTACTAGAAATTCCAATGAAATCCCCCTTCACAGGTCGTGGGCCACTCCACGAGTCGTGAAGTTCCCTCGTAAACCACTATTTGCCTTAGACAAATTCTGGCCCTTAAGGTCCCTTTCACGAAGTGAGTTCATGAGTCGTAGAGCATTCTATGGCTCATGCTCCAAGTCTCGTAAATCCTTCCAATGTTCTCTTAAAAAGTCATTTCTTACTTCCCACTATTACAAGACCATCCACGAGTCGTGGATCACTTCACAGGCCATAGACCTTCTCATGAAATTAATTCTCAAGGTATTTTCTCAGCTATCAGCTTTTCCAAGGTCTTCAACCATGAGAGGTGTTTGAATATCCCCCTTTGGGATCATTCGTCCTTGAATGAGGCAAGATTAGCTTGAATGGAATAGGAATAGGAACCATTTCATGAAAGAAAATGCAAAAATGCAACTCAATCATTAACTTTGTAAAAATAATAAAATTATGCCTCAATTACCATTTGAAAAATTAGTTTTATAATCATGCATGCATGCAATAAGAGCACAAGGTTGAAACTAAAGAATTGAAATCATAGACAGGATTTAGACTTTTACCTTAGTCTTGTTAGAGTGGAAGAGATACGGATATCACTTTTTCATGTCTTCTTCGGATTCCCATGTGGCACTTTAAGCTCGTTGATTCTTCTAAAGAACCTTGACGGACGCCACATCTTTGTTCCTTAATCATTTCACTTGCCTATCCAATATTTCCATCGGAACCTCCTCATATGTAAAAGTTTCTTCCACAACACCCACTACATCCAAAGTCGTAGTAGAATTAGGGTCACCTACACACTTTCTCAATATGGATACATGGAAGACTGGATGGACCATGCCCAACACCTTAGGTAGTTCTAACTCATAGGCAACCTTTCCAACTCTCCTAGAAATTTTATATGGCCCTACAAATCTTGGGCTCAACTTTCCCTTCTTACCAAAATGGAGCATACCTTTCATGGGTAAGATCTACAAATAGACCCAATCGTCAATGTTAAACTTATGATCTCTCCTTCTCACATTGGCGTAGGACTTTTGTCTACTTTAAGACGTCTTCAATCTTTCCCTAATTAACCTCACCTTCTCCAAGTCTTCCATAACCAAACTCGGATCTAACAACGCAATTTCCCCCACATCAAACCACCCTACTGGGGATCTACAACGCCTACCCTAAAGAGCATCAAAGGGAACCATTCCAAGACTTTAGTGATAACTATTGTTGTAAGCAAACTCAATGAGTGGGAGATGATCATCCCAATCACCCTTAAATTCCAAAACACAAGCCCTAAGCATATCCTCAAAAGTTTGAATTTTCCTCTTGACCTGATCATCCGTTTGAGGATGAAAGGCTGTGCCAAGGTTAAACTTGGTACCAAAATCCTTTTGAAAAGATCTCCAAAAGTGAGATGGGAATTGTGTATCTCGGTCCGAAATGATAGACAATGGTACCTCATGAAACCTCACTAATTCATGAATGTATAACTTGCCGTAGTCTTCGACACCATAAATCATTTTAACCGGTAATAAGTGATCCGACTTCTTCATTCTATCAATAATAATAAAAATGGAGTCAAAATTCTTTAACCTCTTTAATCAAGGAAAATTTGGAACCATTAACAACCACCACACCCCTACTCATCCAACCTGACACCTAACCTAGCCAACGGTGGGACCTCCTTGGTAAGTCTTTCTTTCTCTCATCAAACTAAGCTCTACTCTCCATGGATACCCTACTTAAAGTATCGGCCACGATGCTAGCTTTGTCGGGATGATAGCGCATGCTTATATCATTGTCCTTGAGGAGTTCCATCCACCTTCTTTCTCTCAAATTAAGATCCCTTTGGGTGAACACATATTGGAGACTCTTGTGGTCGGTGAACACATCCACATGAATTCCATATAAGTAATGATGCCATATCTTTAGAGCAAAACCCACGGCCGCTAGTTCAAGATCATGGGTGGGATAATTATGCTCATACACCTTTAGTTGCCTAGAAGCATAGGATATGACCTTGCAATCTTGCATTAGTACACACCCCAAACTAATCCTTGAAGCATCGCAATAGACCGTAAACCCTTTTAACCCTTCCGGTAGAGTCAAAATAGGAGCGGACATAAGCTTATCCTTTAAACCACTTACAAACCTCCCGTAGTATCCGGATAAACCCAAGAAACTCCTAATATCCATTAGAGTCAATAGCCTAGGCCAATTCTTTAGAACTTTCATTTTCTTAGGGTCTAATTTGATCCCATCATCCGACACTACATGCCCTAGGAACGGAACTTCTGTCAACCAAAACTCACATTTATCAAATTTTGCAAACAATCCCTCTTCCCTCAAAATTTGCAACACTCTACTCAAGTGATCCACATGCTCCTCTTCACTTTGGGAGTAGATCAAAATATCATTAATAAATACGATCACAAACAAATTAAGGTAGGATTTATAGACCCTATTCATAAGGTTCATGAATATTTTTGGCGCATTGGTTAAATCGAATGACATCACCACAAACTTAAAGTTCCCATACCTAGTCCGAAACACCATTTTGGGAACATCACACTCTCTCACTCTCGATTGGTGGTATCCAGACCAGAGATCAATCTTAGAGAAATAATTAGCCCCTTGTAGTTGGTCAAATAGATCATCTATCTTTGGCAAGGGATACGTTTTCTTTATGGTGACCTTATTGAGTTGCCGATAGTCAATGCACATTCTAAGAGAACCATCTTTTTTCCTCACAAACAACACCGATGCACCCTATGAGTACTTACTAGGCCTTATGAAGCCCTTATCCAATGAGTCCTTTAGTTGGTCCTTGAACTCTTTTAACTCCGCCGGGGAAATATAGTAAGGAGGGATGGAAATGTGTTGAGTATCAAGGAGGAGGTCAATACTGAAATCTATTTCCCTCTTGGGAGGAATACCAGGAAGCTATTTATAAAAAACATCAAGAAACTCATTGACCATCGGAACTGACTCGATGAGAGGGAATTTAGACTTAACATCCTTAACCCTCACAAATGGTGAATTCAACCCTTAGAAATCAACTTTTGGGCCTTAACACAAGAAATGAATTACCCTTAACCATCGAATCATGACCATCATACTCAAATATGGGTTCACTAAGGATTTGGAATTTAACCTTATGGGTTCTATAATCAATAGAAACATTATATGTATTTAACCAGTCCATCCAAAGAATAATATCAAAATCTGCCAATTATGGTTTAACAAAATCACAAGGAAGGACTTTATGCATTATAGACACGAGACAACCCCTATAGACCATTCTAGCAACAACAGACTCACCAACGGGGATATATACCTCAAAGGGTTCACATAGAGACTCGAGACGTACATGAAGCTTATTAGCAATAAAAGGAGTAATAAAGGAAAAGGTGGCACCCAGATCCAGTAACGCATACACATCAAAGTCAAAGACCTTCAACATACCGATAACAACGTCGGCCATTTCATCCAATCCTTGCTTCCCCTGAAGAGAATAGAATTGATTGTGATATGGAGCGCTCCCTTGTTAACCACTTAGGGCTCATGGGTCAACATGAACACCTTGTCCTTGAGGGCGACCATATCTACCCTTGTTGTGAACATGAGGACAATCAACAACCTTTTTTCCCATCCTACCACATCCATAGAATGAATTTGAATCGCTCAAGCATTTTCCACTATGATTCCTCCCGCATTTTTTGCACCTTGGATACGTTATTCCATCATTTTGTACTTACGCCTTAGGGTTAGGCACCCTATCATTTCTCAACCTTGGGATATGGGTATTGGATGACCATTGGCCTTGGAATTTATGGCCTTGTCGAAAATAACCTGTCACGACCTTGATAGGGGGCCTAGATGTGACATGGCGAAAGAGGACCCGAAAACCCTCAATCAAGCTATCATAGCATCATTACACACATCATCGGTTCGGAAGCGCGGAAGCTAAGCACATAACACGTAAGCTCTAGGGGATTTGGGACTTGGGACTCAAGCTATGGGGACAGATGTCGGGTATGGGACAAGCATGTATACACATAGGACATAGAAATAATCTCTAAGGGGATGGGAGAGTAGGACTCAAGCTATGGGGGCACACCGGGATCATGGAACTTGCCACATAAGCACATAGTCATTCTCAATACCCATCATTCATGTCATAAGCATAATCAAGAGAGCATGATCATAAGTCAAACTAAATAACATCATATTACATAGTCAAATATCCAACATACAAGTCAAACGTACCAGAGTATAGATTTTGTCCGATAATGCCTCTACATAGATGAGCGGAGCCTCAACAAGTTTGAGGCTCACCCTCATGACATATAAAGTAAATACATGAATTAAAGTGGTAGATAGACGGTGGCTATTGCCCTTGAACAAGAGGGCTCACCACTAGCAACTCTTCAACAAGATATCAA
>JBCEWC010012279.1:0-15980 GCA_038996855.1 Solanum aculeatissimum
CTATTTGAAGTTGATTGTCAAAATTGTCCCTCTAGGCCACTTTCTAGCCCAATTTGCATTTGGCCACTTAAACTCAAATCGTGGCCACCAAAACTCATACATGGCTCGTAGTGCATCATAGAATTCCAACCATAAGTAGATTTCAAAAAAAATTTGGGTTGTTACAATACCATATCTTGATCGTAGCAAATTCACGCAAAGTCATCCACAAGAATTTGAAGATTCTCAATATAATAGTAAGTAAAACATGCAATAAAAAAACCTCAATCACTATAAAAAAAAATCAACAAACAATTCAACTCATAAGAAAAAAAATAAAACAATGATCACACTACATAACTTAAAATAGAAACATATGTATTTTTTGTGTAGGAAGATTTTCGACCAATAAACCGTCAAATGGATCACATAATTGATGATCTTATGAAGACCATCAACCAAATCAATGTCATCTATTTTCTTTTAGAAATCAATTTCAACCAAGAACAATGACAACAACACAATAAATGGTTGTATGCTCTACTGTATAACTATCATGCTTTGTGGGTTGCACAGAGCATCATAAGCATAAAAACATCTATCATGAAATGATAAAACACCCAATATCCAGTGTCACTTCCTACTCCCCATCTGAATATGAAAAAGTACATGATCAACCTCACTCCAGGAAGTACTGCAAAAGATTCGATACACATACATATACTCAATTATCTCACTTGCCTTTGCAATCAAATTAGACTCATTTCCTCCATGCTTAAATTTTTTATATAACTTCGAAATACAATTATTAAAGAAATATTAGTTGTTACCATCCTTTTTAGCACATTTTTATACTTTGTCTTCTTCCTCAAGTTGTAAAAAATCACATCAATGTGTTATATTAAAAAAGACGAAACAAAAAATAATGTATAAGTGATTAGAAATAAGCACAACAACAAACAAAAAATGCTATATTAATATATGATACCATAAAAGTATCTAGTTATTGTACTGGTAGCAAGAAGATAAATATACTATAATGGCATTAGGAACAAAAAAATAACTTCAATAGAGGTATCATATTAAAAAAATAACTTCAATAGAGGTATCACTATATGATACCATCACAGTATATATATACTTTGATGATATCAATAAAGAACAACTCTGATTTTCTCTACAAATACTAATAAAGAAATAACAAATTTATGAAAGAGACTTTGAAGAATACATACAGAACAAGATAATAATTACCGGAATAGTTTAACGTGTGGATCCAAGTCTTTGATGATACAGAATAAAATTCAAAGTTATATAGAGTATCCAAGTAGTTATCATCATGAGAATAAATAGCCACACTTCGCCTACACAATAAAGCATGCAAAACATATATTTATTCATCATTATAAATTAAAAAAATACAGAAAAGCTAAACAAAAAATACATATATTTTTGTGATCATATTTTTATCAATAAAGGACAAGAACTCCACCATAAGATTATACTCTACAGGGACGATAATGCTTGGCATCAATGGAGATCGACCTATAACCGGCATAACATATGCTGAATTAACTTTGCTAAGACTAAAGCTAATAATAAAAGGAGATTGTTGTGCTTTACTAGGATTTTTGTTCCTTTTCCTTCGATATACTTAAGGTGTTTTAAAATTATCTATTTGAATAACTGATGTGGCTTCAGGAATAAAAGACTCAGTTGTGAATCCACCTCATTATCCATATCATCTTTTTTAAGTGCATCTACTACATATGTTCCACTGACATTGGTTATACTAACAAGGGCCTCACAAACAACATTTTTTGTAGACTCATGACCACTAACATCATTCCTAACGCTCTCATCCATCTAACCTGGTACATTTATTCCATCATGTTACTGGATCCTGTATAGGAGAACTATGCCTAAAATGGTTAATTCCCTTAGCAATAACTTCTTCTACAAATGCACCATGCCTAATATTTTCATTTTCCTTAATAACAATGCTAGTAGTTTGATGTTCAACACCATCATCCCCACCAACTCGATCATTTTGAGATTTCTTAACATCAATACCTAGATGAACAATAACTTGAGTTATTGTTGCTATATCTGTCTCACTTAAATTCGTAAAAAATCATCATCTAATAAAGGGTCATAATTCAACTTTCTGTTAGTCAAATGTTTTTTTGCACTTTCTTCTTTCCTTTTATAATAATATTGTGTGGTAGCAACAATAGCACACTCGCATATAGAAACAAACACAAACACAGACTAGGAGCTACCATCATTAACATTAATAATCTTACTACTCTCACCAATAGACTTACCTATAGCACTTTTCTCACCACCCATGCCACCTTCATAAACAGTTGGGATACTATTTAAAATATTATCATAACTATCTCTGCCCAAATCTATATGCCCTTTCTCAAAATGTGCAGACTCATCCTTTTATGTCGCCTAAAATAGGTTTCAAAATTTATATACTTTCATAAAAAGTATATAACAAAGATATATATAGAGAGGATTATCATATAGAATATAGGTGTTAGACTTCTATGATACCCACAAAGTGTACATATACTAAGAGGATAGACTAGTCAGTCCTTAATAATACTTAGAAGGTATATATATATATATATATATATATATATATATATATATACTAAAAGGGTATCATAGTCAAACTTCATAGTCCTCTGTGATACCAAAAATATATATATACACTCACATGGTATGATATAGAATAAAGGTGTATGTTCTATATGATACCCAAAAGGTATGCATATACTTAGAGATTATTATAGAGGACTTGTCAGCCCTCAATGATATCCAGAATGTACACATACACTAATATAGTATCATGATGTAATGACCCTAAAGGTCATTTTTTATTTTTTTTTGACAAAAGTATTATTTTGCCTCTCTTGATAGTGGCCTTGAGTCACATTTAATTGATTTTAAAAGTTGGTTTTTGAGAATTTTATAAAAGTTGAGATTTTGACATATATTGAATTTTTGAGGTTAGAATTGCCTAATTTTGAAATTTTGAGTCATTCGAAGATTCGATTCTCGGAATGAAATTCTATCAATTTCATTAGTCTCGAATAAGGAATTTATTCTAAGAGAGTTGTCAAAACTAGATTTGGAGTCGTTATGTGAATTTTAGGTCCAGCGTTGGAAATTGAGTTAAAGTTTGAATTTAGTTTTGACTTTGATAGAGTTTTAAATTTTGGTCTTGAATTGATTTTATGATTGTTCTAATGATCTCGAGAGGTGATTTTAGTGCTAAAATAACTTTTTCTTAATTTTTGAGTGTCACAACTCAAAACTAGATCACAACTAAAGGGAAGAAATAGTAAAACCAAATAACCACAACATTTAATTCAAAATCCCAAAATCTAGAATCATGATTACAAGAGTTTCTACATAATATGAAAGAGTATATGCAAAGTTGTCTGAAGAAAGAAAATATAGAGTCTGATATGAAAGCCAACTATAAGACTAAACAGTATAATAACGACTTGAAGTTTAAGTCTCACCCCTGTGATATAAAAAGGATGAGAGAACTCCACTCAAATGAATCAACTACTACGGGGGAGTCCCTATGCTAGATTTGTAAGGAGAAAACATAGTAGGTGTGAGTACACTGAAATGTGCCCTGTAGGTTCAACCAAATCGGTAGGAGAAATTGAATAAGCATGTAATAACTAAGAACCCTTACACCCACCATGAAGAAGTTAGTATACAATACATATAGAATATAAGAACAGATAAATATAGCATGTATAGTTAATGATGCAGTGCAAATGAAATGAATGAATGTAATGCATGAGGTGGAATCACAATTGTTGCACAACTGGTGTATGCATCTACCGATATAGAGCTACCAGGTAGAACCCATAGTGGCCTCACAGACCATATACAGAAGTCTCTCAACCTTGCCACCTGCTCGTTGTCAAGTAGTGTCACAATATCTCAACCTTAGTACCTTCTAGTGGTCAAGAGGTTTTAAAAAATGGTACAATCTCACCTTGCCACCTTCTCGTGGTCAAGGAGTTTTATAAAAGGTGTTACAATAAAAGTGGTACAATCTCACCTTTCTACCTCCTCATAGTCAAGGGGATGTAATGAACTAGTTGGTCATTTTGGGTCTTATCAATGAAAATTACTATTTTACCCTTCTATAAGTTGTTTTGTACTGATTTTGAATTATCTATATTGTTAGAACTGAAATTCTGAGTTTTAAAAATGAAAATATGAGTTTTGGCATTTTTGGAAGCTTAAGTTGTTGAAAAAGTAAGTTTTTTGTATCATTCTAAGTTTTAGGTGTCAGATCAGGGATCCGTTGATTTTATTGGCTTCGAAACATTAAAGCTGATCTATAAGAAGTTACAGAACTGAATTCAGAGTTAAAATGAGATTTTTAAGGCCAAAGTTGTATTTTGAGTTGTTTCCAGAACCAAACTTTGACTTTGGTCAATCTTCGAAGTTTGGAAGCCCGGATCGAAATGATTATAATTTCAATAGTTCTGGATGGTGAAACTAACACTAGAAATGGCCTTGTCATATTTTTTGGAGTTTCGAAGGGCAATTTTGGTTTTTGAGTTTTAAACTAATTTTATCGAATTGCATTAGAAAATGTGGCAAGGAGGCCTCGAAATTTATTTTTGATGATTTTGTTGAGTCCAAATAATTGTTTTTGGTATGTATACATATTTGATTTGTAAAATTCTAATTTTGGACGACTTCTGAGGATCCGTTCCTAGGAGGGAATTAGACTTGGGCATAGCTGGTGCAGTGTTTTCTAGTGCAGACAGTTTACTTCTCTGTGTTCGCAGGGAAGCCTCTATGTTCACGGAGAAGCCTCTACGTTCATGAAGGTCTGGGTATAATTACCCTCCGCATTCGCAGAGGATTGATCCGTGTTCATGGAGTAAATATGTGTGTGCCCCCCTCCTGTTTACTCTCTGCATTTGCTGGTTCATCTCCATGATAGTGGAGGTCTTTTTTATCAACTTCTCCACATTCGTGGGACTCCACCCGCGTTCACGGAGTGCTTTTGTTACCAGCACTCTGTTAAATCCTTAAGTCACCATTTTTTCTCCATTTTTGAACTTTCAAAGCTTTTGGGGCGATTTTAAAGGAAGATTTTTTAAGGAATTTTTTGGACAAGTGCTTCTAACACTATTCTAGTCATTTTTCATAAAATTTATCTTGATTTTGTCCTAAATTTTATGATTTTGAATGTCCGAAATCGGGAATGTTTAGACAATAATTTCTAAACTTTAAATGTTGATGTCTCATTCAATTTAAACTCAATTGTAGTGAGATTTTCACCCATAGACTCTATTTTTCGCATAGAACTTGATTTTAAAGTCAATTATAGATTTGAGAACTTTGATTTTAACCCTAAATTTGAGCATTTTTCTCTAAGCCTAATTCATGACAATATGAGTATCAAAAGTCTCCTCTTGATGTGTACTATTTATTGTTGATAGTAGTTGATTGATTCGGGAATCAGTTTGTAGATTGAGTTGATTGAAAGCTTGTCTGAGTGCAGGTTTAGCATTGAGGTGGGTTCATCTAACCTTTTGAAACTTGATTTGATCTATTGATCATGTTTATGTGGTAATTGTGAGATCTAGAATGAATCATGAGTAAATGGATTGATATGTTGGAGTATTAATGGAAAAGTGATTTCAGTTAGACCGAATATGAATAAATTATGACCCTATTGATTAAATTGAGATGAGACCTTGTGAATTGAGATAATTTGAGATGTTAAATGTGATAATATGAGACTTGTGATATCAATTAGGTAATTGTGGTAATTTGGTGGCTTATGAGATATTTTAAGGTTTATGGGTATATTTTGGGATGAGTAAGGTCTATTATTGTTGATATACTTGCATAATTGGGACAAGTAAGGTCTAGTATTGTAGATATAGTTGCATAATTAAGATGAGTAAAGTCTGGTATTGTTGATATTCTTGACTATTGATATAATTATGATGATTTGAGACATGTTGATAAACTGGGCACTAGTTGTGACCGTTGATATTATTCTCTATGACTATTTGATGCTCATGCATCAGTATTCTTATTATGATGTTATTACATATGCATGGATATTTGGATAATTTCATTGGCTTGTATTTATTCCATGTTGCATTGTACCACCCCTTGACCATGGACAGGTGGCAAGGTTGAGATATTGTGATAACCCTTGACCACGAGCAGGTGGCAAGGTCGAGACATTATGATATTTCTTGACCACAGGTAGGTGGTAAAATTGTGAGACAGTTGGCATATGGCTTGATAAGTTCCATGCATTGGATTTATATCTCTCATTATGGTGTACCTTTGGTGGCTGTAGAGACCTTATCTTATCATTTTATATATTATTATTATTGTACACTAACTTTTTGGATGCAGGTGATAGTATTCTTTGTTATTACATACTTATTCGATTTCTCTTATGCAGTTGGTTAAACCTACTGGGTACATTTCGATGTACTCACACCCCTAACTTTATTTCCTCTCTATAAATCGAGCACAGGGACCCACACAGGGTAGTTGATTCACTCTAGTTGAGCTTTTTTTGCTTCCATCAAGATCTTACTGGTGAGGCTCAGACTTTGAGTCATCGTGGATCTTTAGAATTTTCTTTGTTGTTCCTTTTAGACTTTGTATCGGATACTATGAGACGGCTTTGTCTTTTACTTTGAGACAGTTGTACTTACTCTTCTACACTATTTAGATGCTCTTATACTCATGACTCTAGTTTTTAGGATTATTATATTTTGTCATGGTTTTTGCTTTATCTCATTCTTCTTTAGTCGTGATCCTACTTTTGGTCATGACAGGTTTGGTATCAAATCTATAGATTCATTGGGCTCGTGAGTCAAGAGTAAGGTGTCTAGTAGAATCTCACGGATCGGTGTGTAGATGTCCATACCCATCTTTGAGAGGCTACGGGGCATTTGTTAGGAAAATATTCCATGTCTTGCTTTTATTCATGCATTTCTTCATGTCTCCTAGTTTGAAAGTATCTAATCTACTCCTTCTGTACATATATCGATGACCAGATCTTGATGATTAGTAGGAGAGCCCAAGTCTACTGATATGGCTCCCACTTATGGTTGAGGTAGTGCTCATGATAGGGATAGGGGTCGAGGGCATGTTAGAGGGGTAGCTCCACCCAAAAGATAGATTAGATTGATTTTTACAGAGCCAGCTTATGAGCCAGAGGGGCATACAGATCTTATTCTACCACCCTCAGCCTTAGATATTATATCCTCGATTCAGGAGTTGCTTTTGAGGGTATTGGCTAGATTGGAGAGAGCTCCTCTTGCCCCATCTACTGTTGATGTGCCAATTTCTACTATACTAGTTGGTCTTTATTTCATCTCCTATTGAGCCAGTCATGAGCTATGTTGGTCCTTCTTCAGTCCTAGCAGATTCTCCTATGACTGTTATGCTTCTACCTCAAATATCTCGACCGAGTTTTGGTTCTCAGTTTTAGAGTTTGGTTATTTCTCCATTTACTGCACCACCCTTATTTATGGTGTCATCTTCATATGCTAATCCATCCATGTCCACTGGTGAGAAAAAATGTTTTGAGTGGTTTATATGCTTAGCTCTCCCAAGATTTGATGGCACTCTTGAAGATAGAGCTTATGATTCCTTGTCAGAGTGTCAAGAATGTTTATGTAATTTTGCCATTTTGGAGTCACATAGAGTTGCTTATAGCTCTTACAAGTTCACTGGCCTAGCCAAGGAGTGGTGGAGGTAAGTGTTGGCTCATCGACCCATTGGATCTCCAATCATGACATGGGAGCAGTTTACAGGGGTACTTTTGGAGAGGTTCATTCCATATAGCCTCCAGGACAGCCGCAGTGATGAGTTTGATAGACTTTAATAGGGTTCCATGTCAATTTTGAACTATAAGGCCAGATTTCATCCATTATCTAGATATGCCTTATCAAGCATCCATTTCATGATAGATTTGCTTGGTGTTCCTCCAGATCATGATATAAACTTTGCTATTAATATAGAGGCAGGAACTAAACCCATTTCTATTGCCTCTTATCGGATGGCTTTGGCTGAATTGAAGGAGTAATTGAAGGATTTGGTGGAGAAAGGGTTCATTCGTCCAAGTGTATCTCCTTAGGGTGCTCTTGTCTTATTTGTGAAGAAGAAGGATGGTACTATGCGTATGTGTATTTATTATCACCAGTTGAACAAAGTGATCATCAAGAATAAGTATCCTTTGGCTCGCATTGATGATCATTTTTACTAGTTGCAGGGTGCCTCAATATTCTCCAAGATTGATTTGAGGTCCGGTTATCATTAGTTGAGAGTTCGATAGTCTAACATCCTGAAGACAACTTTTAGGACCCGTTACAAGCATTACGAGTTCATAGTTATGTTATTTGGGTTGACTAATGCCCCAACTGCTTTTATGGAGTTGATGAATCGAGTGTTCAAACCCTATTTGTACATTTTTGTGATTGTGTGTATCGATGATATCTTGGTTTATTCAAAGAGTAAGGTCGACCATGTTCAGCACTTATGGATTGTGGTCCAAAGATTGAGAGATGAGAAATTATATGCCATGTTCTTAAAGTGCGAGTTTTGGCTTGAGTCTGTTGCATTATTGGGCATGTAGTTTCCAAAGATGGTATTATGGTGGATCCTGGCAAGGTGGCAGCTGTTTGTGAGAAGGTTAGGCCTACTTCTATGACAGAGATTCACAGTTTCATTGGTCTGGCGGGGTATTATCAATGTTTTATTCAAGGATTCTCTTCTATCGCAGCCCTATTGACTAGATTGACTCAAAAGGATGTGGCATTTTGGTAGTCTGAGGAGTGTGAGGCGAGCTTCCAAAGGATCAATAATGTATTGACTTTAGCACCTATTCTTGCATTACTCGATGAGGGAGTGCCATTTATGGTATATTTTGACGCTTCTGATATGGGTTTAGGTGGTGTATTGATGCAAAGAGAGAAGGTGATAGCCTATGCTTCTAGAAAACTGAAGGTTCATGAGCGGAACTGCCCCACACATGACTTAGAGTTGGCAGCGGTGGTATTTGTGTTGAAATTATGGCATCACTATTTTTATGGGGTGCATTGTGAGATCTTCACCGATCACTTGAGTCTCAAATACATCTTTTCTTAGCCTAATCTAAATATGAGACAACATAGGTGGTTGAAGTTGCTTAAGGACTATGATATATCTATTCTATACCACCTCAATAAGGTGAATTTGGTAGTCGATGCTTTGAGTTGGAAGTCCACTAGTATGGGGAGTTTGGAATTATTGAGGGTTGAGGAGAGGCCCTTAGCTTTAGAGGTTCAGTCGCTTGATAGATAGATGGTCCATTTGGACATTTCCCCTCTTTAGAGTATTTTGTCCTACTTTGAGGCTAGATCTTCTTTGCTTGATTAGATATGTGGTCATCAGTGTAAGGACCCCAAATTGTGCATGATTCGTGACAAAGTGTTGAGAGGTGAAGCCAAGGAAGCTATTATTGATTCTAGTGGTGTTTTGAGGATAAATGGTAGAGTTTGTGTGCCTAAGGTTAGGGATTAGGTGAGATTGATATTAGGGGAGGCCTATTGTGCTAGATATTCCATCCATCCTGGTGTGGCAAAAATGTACCATGATCTAAAATAATATTATTAGTGGTTCGAGATGAGAAAGGATATAGCTGAGTTCGTGGCAAAGTGCCTAAATTGTTAACAAGTCAAGTATGAGCACCAAAGGCCCAATGGATCTATGCAAGAGATGCCCATTCCCGAGTGAAAGTGGAAAAGAGTGATTATGGATTTTGTCACAGGTTTGCCCATACCCTTGGGCAAGTTTGACTCAGTTTAGGTGGTCATTGATTGTTTGACCAAATAGGCTCACTTCTTATTGGTGAAGACTAGTTATAGTGTGGAGCAGCTGGCTAGGTTGTACATCAAGAATATTCATAGATTGCATAGCGTGCCAGTGTCTATAGTGTCAGACAGGGGATCTATGTTCACTTCTCACTTTTGGTGGGCTCTATAGCGTGGTTTGGGTACTAGAGTGGATTTGAGTTTATCTTTCCACATCCTGACAAATGGACAGTCTGAGCGCACTATTCAGGTGTTGAGGGCATGCTATGGTCTTGTGTAATTGACTTTGGGGCCTGATAGGACTAATACCTACCATTGATAGAGTTCGCATATAATAGTTACCATTCTAGCATCCAGATGACACCACTTGAGGCCTTGTATGGTCAGAGGTATAGATCACCCATTAGATGGTTTGACTTAGGTTCTGTTGAAGTGTTGAGTGTGGATCTACTTAGAGATTCCATGGACCAGGTCCATTTAATTCTCGGTAGACTTTTGACAGCTCATAGTCACAAGAAGAGTTATGCTGATCGAAAGACTAGGCCTCTTAAGTTCTTTGTTGGTGATAGTGTTTGGCTAAAGGGTTTACCCATGAAGGGTGTGATGAGATTCGAGAGAAGGGGCAAGCTCAGTTAAAGGTTCATTAGCCCATTTGAGATTTTGAGGAGAGTTGGTGAGGTTGTCTATGAGCTGGCATTACCATCGAGATTATCATCTATTCATCCTGTTATTTATGTTTCTATGCTTCGATGATTCATTCCTGATGAGTCCTATGTAATCTCTTATGTTACTGTTGAGTTGGGCTCAGATTTGTCCTTTGAGGAGGACCTATAACTATATTGGACAGACAGGTCTGGAGATTGAGATTCAATGATACACCTTTTGTGAAAGTTCAGCGGCGGCACCGTTCTATAGATGAGACTACTTGGGAGTTGGAGTCTGACATGCAGGCCAAATATCCTAGCCTTTTTTAGGCTTTAGGTACTCCTCACACTTTGAAAACTTGGCACACAATTTTTCTTCTCTCAACCTCTAAAGCACAATCCTCAAATGTTGCACATGGTCTAGCTTATTCTTGGAGTAAACCAAGATGTCATGAATAAATACAATTATGAATATATCTGAATAAGGCTTGAACACCTAGTTCATCAATTCCATAAAAGTAACTAAGTATTAGTCAACTCGAATGACAAAACCACAAACTTATAATGGTCATAATGGGTCCTGAAGGCTATTTTTGAGATGTCAGACTCTCAAACTATCAACTGGTGATATCTCGATCTCAAATCAATCTTGGAAAACACTGAAGAACCTTGCAACTAGTCAAAGAAATTATTAATATGAGGTAAAGGATACTTATTCTTAATGATCACTTTGTTCAATTGGCGATAATCAATACACATTCGCATAGTGTCATCCTTTCTCTTCACGAACCAAATTGAAGCACTCCAAAGAGATGCACTTGGGTGAATAAACCCCTTCTTTAATAAATCCTCTAACTTCTCCTTGAGCTCCTTCAACTCAGTTGGAGCCATCTGGTAGGGGGAAATAAAAATGGGCTTAGTTCCCAGCTCCATATCAATAGAAAAATTAACATCACGATCTAGAGGAACACTTAGAAAATCTTTCAGAAACATATACATAAACTTTCTCACAACCCTGGTGGCCTCCAATGATAATGACTCCTGAGAATAGGCCCGAACATGTGCCAAATAAGATAAATATCCCTTATTCATCAACCTACAGGTATGCATATAAAAGATTACCCTCTTGGGATAAGAACTAGGTGTTCCAGTCCACATTAACTTATGCAAATCAGGATAAGATAAAGTCACAGTCTTCACATGGCAATCAAGAATGGCGTGATAAGGTGGCAACCCATCCATACCCAATATCACATCAAAGTTAACTTAGAAATAGTATCTCTTCCCAAGAAAGTAACAATACAACCCCAATTCACCACTAAATACTCACCTATCGAGGTGGAAACACATATAGGCTCGGTAAGGGGCTCACATAAAATACTAAGATCTGTGGCAAAATAAGTTGATACATATGAATAAATAGAGCCTGGATCAAATAACACTAAAGTAGAACAGTGGCACACCGGACCATACTTGTAATGACAATATTAGAGGCCTCTGTATCAGCTCGATCTAAAACTACATAGCATACTCTACGTCCCCTTCTAGACTATGGGCCTCCATGAGTTTCACCTTTGATAATGTCGCAACCCTTTCTAGTACCACTCTCATGCCCTAAGAGGTGTACTTAGTTGTTGATGCTAGGGCTAGATGGGTCCCTGATGACTGAGTGGGAGGTGCACGATGAGGAAAGTGCTTGGCCAAGTTCCCAATCTCATCACAAACATAAAAATCTTTGGGATCCCGTCCTTAAGATGATTATCTTGAATAACCACCATGCCTAGCTTTGCTTGTAGAGTTGTAATAGCCTGTATAAATAGGCCTAGATCTGTCATTATTGACAGAACCTAGAACAGCTACATGAACTGCCCTGCCTTGACGACCTTGTCTCTGAAATACTCTACCTCATCATGGGTGTTTACTGAACTGGCCATGCTGGCAAATGTAAGGACCCAAACTTTGGAAAACCTTATCAATGAGAGGTACACTGATTTTAAACTCATTTTAGGTGGTTTATGATCATCATGAGTCTCCCATGTATAGCCATGTTCAAAGTGATTACATTGGTTAAGCTTTTCATTAGAACCGTTAGAAGGGTCAATTTTAACTGGTCATATCTCTTAGTACAAGATTAATTGGATGGTCTATAACCTATCACATTAAAGGTATTTGAGTTAGATTTCCAATACATCAAGTCTCGCTTAATTCCAAGTTCGGATCGAGGAGTTATTCCTATTTTTGTAAAGCCTATCTATGCAGGGATTGTGTTGGGAATTTTGGCTAAAGCAGGCCACCAGGAGACCAAACGGGTTGTGTGACACTGTACGGTCCATGTGGGGGTCTCATGTGACCTCTCAAAAATTATGGTAAGGTGTTTCATGAAGTTCTCATCCTAAGGAATAGTTCTAAGTATAAGGTTACCATCGCGAAACTTATGTCGCTTACATAGGCACTTACACGAGTCGTGTGACTTTGCATGAGTTCTGTGTCTTTTATTTGAGGTGGAATTGTCTAGAATTTTTACCAAGATAAGCTCCATGGACCAGTACACAGTTCATGTGCCTCTTCACGACCCGTGGTGCTCCTCCATGGGACCCCTGACAACTTTTTATGCTAATTTCATTAATGGTTTATTTGTAATTTTGGTTATTTCCTAAGGTCGTTTATGACTTTATAAGCCCTCCTAAACATCTAAAATGGTGTTTAATCCTCCTTTCTCATTCAATTCAATTCATTACACTTAGAATATTCAAATTCTCTCTTCTAAAAACTCCTCTCAAGTGTGCCATTGGAGATTTTGCTTAGAGCTTAAGGAAGGGTCTTCTTCTCCAATCAATTTCCTCTTGTTTGTCCTAAGTTAGCTAAGGTATGTAGGATTGATTCATGGTCCTCTTTCAATCATGAAGAACCAAAAGCTCTTACCTCTTAATTTATGAAATTTAAGCTTCCTTTGAATGTGGGTCTTTAAGCTTATTAATGATCTTATTAAATTGGAGTATGGGTTGTATTTAGTTGTTGATTTAAAAGTGATTTAAGCCCTAATTTGATGAATTGGATTGATATTATGAAAGTTCAACTATGCATGTCCCTTTAATCTTTCAATCTATGCATGGGTGGTCTAAATCATGATTTAATTATGGGTTTCCTTATGATTTAAGTTTTAATCTATCTTGTAATGATGTTTTAAATGTAAATCTCTATTACCCATGCTATTCTCTCATCATTTATGGCATTTTCATGCATGAGCATTGATTTTATAAATTATGTGATGTGGGCTAAGACTCAATGATATTTATGGCTATGTTTCAACTATGGGTATGACAAGAATGTGATCACATCATGCCTATGTTATGGATCTTTGAGCAATCATGGGTGTTTACACCAATATGTATAAGTATGATGGAGCTATTCCTATGCGTGAAAGTATGACATGTAGTATGATTTGGCCTTTCTAGCCTAACTATGCATGATTATGGAGTATGTTTGGCCTTTAGGCCTAAGTATGTATGAAAATGATTTGAAAGACTTATCCTCTTTTAAAAGCACGTATATGTATATGTTTCTCGTGGGATGATGACTTAGCACCAAGTGGATTGGAAGCAGGGAGGGCTATCCCCAAGGGTCCTTTCTCCTTTCCCATAAACTATGTGCCTAACATAGGTTTATGTATGCCCCTCTTTAGGGATGATTATATATGTAACTACCTTGGGAAAGTTGGTCACTCTTTATCCATTGTGGGGTAGAAGACAAAGTTCTAAGTTATAGCTCACTTGGTCTTATATCGGTTGAGGTCCTATCCGCACTATGTTATGTTTACTATGGTATTCATGCATCATGGATTTCATGGAATATTTCTATTTTATTCTTTATATATACTATCCCTTCCATATATGTGCCCTTGTCATCTAACATTGATTACATGTTCATAAGCATTTGCATGCCCGCATACTTAGTACATTCAAACGTACTAACACATACTCTTTTGCCTACATAATCTAACCATGTAGGGACCAGAGACTATCATCCTCCACCTTTTGACTGCTAGCTTGGTTGACAAAGAGTTGCTTGTGGTGAGTCCTATCATCCAAGGACAAGCCACTTTTTATCTACCTCTTTATGGTATGATGTTTATGTGTTTACTTTGAGGGTGAGCCCAGGACATATCTTGGCCCCTGTCCTATTCTAGGCTAGAGGAATTTTTAGACAACATGAAATATTTCATAAGAGTATGTTATGTTTATGCTTGGGATGCTTTGTTGCTTATGATGATATTATGATGTATGGAAATGTGGAAAGTCCTAAGTCCCTTCTAACTCTATAGCTTGAGTCATTCTTACCCATCCCTTAGTGTTATATGCTATGTGTTATGTAAATCCACATAAATCTCTATCCCTATGACATCCCCATAGCATGAATCATACTTACCCGCCCCGAAAACTATATGTTTAATGTATATTAATGTGCTTCCGAAACAATGATGTGCGAATATGAGGCTTGTTTGGGAACTCTCAAGTTCCTATTTGCCATGTCACTCCTAGGCCCTAGTGTCACGACTTGAAATCTGGGTGTGATCTTACCTATCCTACCAAGGCGAGTCAACCCAAAATCCAACAATTTATCAGTAATAACAAAAGCAGAAGATAACAGTCTAATAATATAAATAAGTAGAAGAAAACACAATACAACTATCCCAAGAACTAGTGTCGCATGTACAAGCCTCTAAATGTAGAATACTCAAAATAAATACAAGTCATAAATGTCTATTTTTCAAATAGAACTAAACATAGGATGGTATCCTCAAAGGCATGCTAATGATATAAGCAGCTACCTCAAAGAAATCTAAGAAGCTCGACACCAAAAGGGAGAAATCTAGCAAGATGGATCGGGCTCATAACCTACAAAAATATAGCAAGAAGGTGGTGAGAACCAACCAACACGGTACTCAGTTAAATGGAATTAACCCAAAGTAAATCAATGAAAAACACAAGTAACTCCTTAAATCCCAACCACAATCCGCGGAACTACAAACATGCACTCAGAAAAGTCCCAGCACAATAGAATATAGAGATCACAGTAATATAGATATACTCATCATCTGGCATGATATCTCAATATATACGTACATAAGTAGACCCAACAATTACTCACAATCAGGGATAAGATAAGTATACAACAACATCAACCAAATATAATATGAGATGAAGTGAAGGCCATGAGATGTATATCATGCAATGCAATGTCAAATAGTTGTGATGCATGTCTGTCCTAGAATACACATTCGCTGATCAGATATGGTTGTCTGCCTCAATCAAAACCCATGGAGGCTGCACATGGACTGTGTATCTGTGATCATGACCGCCAATGTCATCATCTCATGTCACTGGGCTGGAACCATTTCCCTTCAGCATTTCATCTCTTTTCTTTCTTTTTCTAGCCGAAACTATTTTCCTTTAGCTTTTCATCAATA
>JBCEWC010012280.1:0-15979 GCA_038996855.1 Solanum aculeatissimum
TAAAACGTTACTGAGAAATACGTTTATACTAATTTTGTAAAAAATTTAAAAAATATATTATTTTGATAAATTAATTTTAATAATAGCTTATTTTGATAAAAAGTTGTTAATATTTATAGCTTGGACACCTTTGATAGAATTCCTGGCTACTGATACTCATCAGGTCGTGGTTCATTTTATAGTAAAATATTTTGTAGGTACTCCTAAAATTGTCTAGTGATCTTAATGGAACACAATGTAGATACACATGCACGTAGAACACAATGACGATGTAATCATCCTGCTTTCAGACAAAATGCAGTGCATTTATTGAACTGTATCAGATAATCTAGGCTAAATTGTTCAATTCTGGATATGAAGTGGACGAGATGTTCCAAATATTGTGACACTTAGACAAATGCATAGACAAGTGACGAGCTGCCATTTAAAGCTCAAGATAAATATTAAAAGGAAAATTAATGAAGTTTTTGTTTTAGGCCTCAAAATATTTGAGCCCCGAACTTTATAAACAATATTGTTTAAAAAAACTAAATAATTGTCCACTTTTTACATTAGATGATATTTTAAAATTTTAAATTAAACAATGTACGTTTTCATGTTGGTAAATAAAATTTTATAAAACATAATCCAACAAATTATATTACAAAAAATGGTTAGTATCTCGCAAATATGAAAAATTATAGGTCTTTAATTAAAAATTGATTTAGGTCATTGTTGGATAATGAATTCAAAAAATAAAAAAATCACTATAATAATATATTACAAATGTTGCTCAAATCATATCAAAACTATTAGGAAACTAATGATTACGAGATTGGAAGTAACCCTTTTGATTTATTTGGATGATATTTTTGAATAGATAATCTTTCCCCAAGATCAATCGGTAAGAAATTTAAATCAATTCCTTCGTTTGGTAAATAATCCCTAGTTAATTGATTATATGCAAAAAAAAAATAAAAAATTAAAATATATGTAAATTTAAATAAATTATTTCATTGTAAGAAGCAAATAATTATTATTATAACCAAATATTTGTGTTGGTTGCTTAAGATCTCAGGTTCACTTATAAATAATGAGTTCAAAGACTCCGTCTGCAAAAAAAGAAAGAAGTTGAAGTTGGAATTCAAATCCAACAGTTGTGTGTTATTTTTCAAGTTGAAATTTCTTCTAACCATTGGGACAACATTAGAATCGGAGATCTTGTACAAATTCGGTGCTGGGTTTATCAATAAGTCAAAATTGAATGAGCAAAAGATGTTCCTCAACATTAGAATCGGATAGTTTGTGCAAATACGATGTTGAGTTTGTAAATAAGTCAAAATTGGATAAGCAAAAGATGTCCTTATGTCATGGATACCGTCGAAATAAAATAAACTCTTTTATGTCATGGGAGATAAAATAAAATTAAAAAAATAATTGATTTCAATGCTTTATGAATTTTTTATTATTTTTTTATCTATAAAGTTTTTTCTAACTAAACACTATTACAATAGAAATCAATGGACGACATTATAGGTTATGACTTGACGTTGTAATTGACAAAAATCTCTGAATTTTTTAAAACAAAAAGCTATCCAAGAAGTCTACAATAAAGTAAGGATTCTTATAAAAAATGATATAGTAAAGAAAATATACTTGAGGAAGAAGCAAAATGCTAAAAACTCTGTTTTTACATGTCCATAACATGAATAGGCCACAATCAATGAACATTTAGGATTACAGAACGTATTAGAGAACATACATGTTAAGTAGTCATGCTCATGAATCTGGATATTTATGAATTGAATTGTAATAAAGCAATTTGATAATGAAAATCACCTGTGTTTAAATGGATTTAACTTATATTTTATTTTTGTAGTAGGAGAAAAGTACAATAATTGGGCTGCAAAGACTCTTACTAACCGTAATTTAAATGGATTTAACTTATATTTATGAGTGTCAATGAACTTTTAAAAACCTATCAAATCAAACTGCATCCGACTTATTATTGATTCTGTGAAACAAAATAAAAGGTTCTTACAAAAATGGGGTAATATTTTTATAAGAACATGTTTAAGTAGAGAAGAAATAATATATTTATTAGGAAAATGATACTTTTTGACACAAGTGGCAATATGAAGGAAAAATTACAATTCAACCAAATTATTAAGGACACAAAATGAACTTAATTGTGAAATTATATATTAAAAATAGACCTAGCCCGAACTATTTATTCGCTTATTTTATTTTCTTCTTTTTTATTTCGTGCATGATATCAACATCAGTACTCTGTGATACTCTGTTAATATATTAATACCATAGCAGTATCATGTGAGACTAAACTTAATCCTCTGTGATACTCTGTTAGTATTTTGATACCCTATTAGTATCATATAAAATTGGACTCTTTAAAAATAAAAAGAAACAATTAAGAGAAACTTATTAGAGTCACAACTTTATTTATTAAAGTCACAATCTTATTTATTAAACTCTAAACTTTAACGGTATATCATATACTCAAATGGTATCAAGCAGTAATTGAATAGTCTTTTCATTGAAATATTGTATGTTACTCCTTGATTCCATCCTAATATATATACTCTACTGATATCAAGAGTAAATGAGTAGTGTTTTCACTGAATCACTGCTTCTTCATCCTTGATACCATCAAAGTGTATATACTCTAATTGTAATTGAGTAGTTTCTTCATTGAAGCACTGCACATTCCTCTTTGATGCCATCAGAGTTTATATACTTTAATGGTATCAAGGAGTAACTTAGAGTGTGTGTGAGCACGCGCGCATATACACTTTGATGGTATCAAGCAGTTTCACTGAAGTACTTCCTCTTTTTTTTTATATCATCATCGTATACATATACTTTCATAACATCAAACATGTGAAAATAATTAAAAGCAAAGAATATAAAAATAAAAGTATGTTCATATATAAATAATTTTTCTTTTTGGATTATAAATGTTATTTTTCCAATCATTAACCACCCTACTTATGCTCGCCCCCTCTTCTGGCAGGCCTTCCTAAATTTCTGTTTGGGCCGTTTATATAAATAATATCCTAATATTAAATTTATTTGTAAAATATGTTATAGACAGAAATTTAAGAAAAACTTAAAAGGGATAATATTTAATATATAATGTATTATTTATATAAATATTCCTTTTCGTTTGGCAATAAATTTGGATGCTGATGGGTCTGTTAGGTGCCAGTTGAAGTCTTTGGGCCGTTAACGGTAAGACATCACGCCGGACAATTTAAAAATGAGCAAATTTTATAAATAGTAAAATAATAATAATAATAATTTAATTATATTTCTTAGATATAGTTTGCTTAATTATACTTGATAATTATAGTTTCTTTTGCTATGAATATTTTCGTTTATATATTTTGTTTGTTAATATACAAACATGGTAAGTATATACATATAATTATGAAAAATTCATAAGATACCAATCAAATATATCAATAAATTATATAAAAACAGCTAATAATTATGATTTTTTCATAACTTATACAAATTAAATCACTTGTTAATATACAAACATGAATTTTGTGTTACCTTTTTGGTTGAGGAAGAATTTGGAAACTATCATAATCAATCAAATGGAAAATGGTGCAGAATGTATGGTATCCACCAAGTCCACTAAATAGGAAAAACGTCTTAATTACTTGGTTTCATTATGTTCCAAGTTAAATCCTTAGTACTCAAAATTTAGGTTGACTATTAGCAATAAGTAGGAGAATAAAACCACTTGTGATTAATCAAGTGGCTCTTCCACAATATTTCTGATAACCCCAATTATTCTACCAACTAAAAGAATCAATTAACCAGAAAGGGAAGTATTAAAAATATCTCTTAATTTGGCGTAAGTTATTAGTTTTATTCTCAAATTATTGACAATTTTAAAAACATCCCTAATCTATCACGAGTGTTAAAAGCATCCCTTAACTTGGCAAGAATTTAGGAGTGTATTTCATTCATGTTGCACGATCAGGGGTGTGTTTAAGCCAAGTAAAGAGGATAGTTCGGGGATGAAATTAATTATTCGTGTCAAATTTAAGGGTGTTCTTAATACTTTTTCCCATGAAAATATTACTTTAATTTAAGACCGGAGGTCGTAAAGTGTTGTGAATAACATAGTGATCCTAATTTTGCAACTCTTCCAACCCTTTACTACTCGATAAATTTTTCTATTTACTTATGAAACATCAAAAAGTAAATAATTAAAGAAAGATTCAAATGTTAATTCTTAACTTCAATCTTTTTAAGTTTTTACGATGTAAATTGATAATTTATACATCTTTAATAAATTTTTAAGATAAAAATAAATTTTAAATTAAAACTATCGAATTTGATCAAATCGATAGCCTACGCCCTATCTCCGCCCCTATAAATAATGCACCAATAATATGAAATATTTGCAAACTTTAGTCTTTAGTAGTAGTGATGGCCTGGTGGGTATCATAGGATAGATAGCCAATTATTATTATATAGAAAACTTTTAATATTTTTTGGTATTTAATATTTATAAAAAAAAATCACTAAATATTGAATATCATACATATCTATATATATAATTACATATAATACCATTAACGATTAGTATAAATATAAAACTAATTATTTAGACATTAAAACTTAAATATTTATCTTAATTAAGAATATTTTTTTTATATAATTGATTAACAAAAAAAAATTGTTTGTACTTTATACAAAGTTGTGTGTTTGATGGGAAAATTCATGGAAGTTCACTTACTATATGGATTTGATTAGATAGCCAAGAAATCTTGGTGTCCGTAGAAACTCAAGGAAAAGTGGACTCTAGCTTTTCTATACTGATGACTACAAATGAAACTAATAGGAAAGTGAAACTAATAACATTCCACATGCTCTTGTTACCTTTGGGAAGATTTGATTATGTAGTCTTTTATAAATTTATTTTTTAATTTTTTATAGCAACTTTTTTTATTTTTCTTTTCGTCTTTATACGCAACAGATTTTTTTTAAATGACAAGGGGAATCTGCAGTCACTATTCTTTGGATGCGCACAGGGTAAATTTCCACTCCTATGCAATAACTCGCAAATCACATAAGAGAGGTAACCCGCACTAGGCAAGCTGCTCGGTACGACGAGCTCGATCTAGAAGGCAAACTCTTTGTGTTTCGCTGGTAAGAGGTTTCGAACTTGAGACATCTAATATGAAAGTCTCAAGCACAAATCACTGGACCACCCGAAGAATATTTTATATACAAGAAATTTAAAAAGGATTTTTAAAAAAATTCAATTTATATTAAGTGGTCATAGAAGTTATTTTTTATATAATTTTTTTATAAAAACTTTTTTTTATTTTCATATGTGAGAGACCTTTGTTTTACGTATAAAAGATCTGAAAATGATATTTTCTTCTATTCAATTCATATTAAGTGGTCATTTCACACTGTTTCTTTAATATTTTTTAAAGTGCAAATCATAATATGACATCTTTATCTTGGCAATTTATGCTTTTTTCCAATAAAAAAGACTACTTTTCAACTCACCCCATTATGTGGAAGATTTGAAAACTTAAGGCCCTTCATGTTTTGGAATTGTTTCCTTCCAATCATTAGTAAACAAAGCTACAATAATATGAATTAAAATTTAGACTAAATTTGTTTAACCCCTTTAACTTTTTAAGTTTGAAAACAATACTCCTTTTATCCTAATGGTCAAAATTGTGTTGGAGTGCATATAATTTTAAAATAAAGTAATCTTGTATATATTTCAAATATGGATCAAGGCATACACATTGAGATCTTGAACATAACAACCCAATGGAGAAGCATTTTAACAACAAAATGTGAAACATATTAACCAAAAAAAAAATGAACAAGAAGTTAATTTCTCTCTGCTTGACCTAATTCTTGTTAGCATATAGGTGTGTAAAATGCAATATTTACTCTGACTTAATTTATATGATATGTTTTTTTTATAATTTAGTTTAAAAGAATGTCATTTTCGATAATTAAAAATAATTTAGTTTTAAATTTTTTTTTATAATTAATGAAATGATTTGTAGCCAAATAAATGATCAATAAGTGTTATAGACCACAATTTCAAATAAGCAAAAAAATTTCTTTCTTAAATGTTGTATCAAATCAAAAGATATATAATAAATTGTGACGCAGAAAATATAATTTTAACTTAAGCATAGGTTCATCAAATAAATGAAGAAAAAAATATAATATAACTATTACAGGGGCACTTTGTACATTTTCCAAAATATTCATAGTGGAAACTTTTCCAGTGATGCTAATTTAAGGAGGTTAAATCATTAATGAATGGATGGCTACAAAAGAAAAAGGGAATAATGCTTTCCTTTTTCTGAATAAAACAAAGAATTTTTGTGAAGGAATAAAACACCAAAGGGAAGGATGATTTTTGAATAAAGATAAAGCAAACTCTTTGATGTCTAATTTTTCTAAAGACACAAAAAGAAAAAACAAATACTTATAAGGGTCCATTTAGATATGATTTGAAATTGTATTGCCTTCAAGTTAAATTTTTATTTGAATATATAATTTAGATTTTTTAGTTATAATTTTTTATAAATATAAAAATCTCATAATTCGTGAAAACTATAAAAAAAAATATTATATAATAAGCAAATCATAATTCACAAGTAAGATATAAAAATACCCTAAAATATGATAATAAATTATTTATATTCATGTTTCGTTTATAATATAAATATTCATGATTACATTATTATTACAAACTTTCAAAATATTCACATAATTTTACTAAATTTCTAATCCAAAAAATCAATAATTATATTAACTAGTTATTCTTAAATATGATTGTAATATTTTCATATGACACGGATATCTATTCACGTTGATTATGAGTATTCTTAAAAAATATAAATTTATGAGTTAGTTTTATATAATTAAAAAAAAGTAAAATCACAATTTTGGACTCTAAATTCTACTTTTTTACAAAAATTATATTTGAAATTAAATTTTTATATAAATTTGATAAACAAACGTTGGTTTTAATTAAAATTTGAACTGAGATTTTGAATCTCTTAGTCAATGGTGAATTCATAGCTAAAATATGAGACACATGAACTCGTATACTATTGTCACCTATACTATAAAATGCAAAATAATATATTGAGAACCAAAGATCAATTTCTCCTTTTAACATATTTTTCATCTTTTTTACGTGGTACATTCTTTCCTTTACAGTTTATTTTAAAAAGAATGTTATCTTACGTAAAATTAAAAATAATTTAACTTTAAATTCTTTATTTGTTAGTAAAATAATTTTCAATCATATAAATATTTATTAATAATTTTAAATCATAAATTTATTTTTTTATATAATATATTAAATCAAATATCAAATAACATTATATAAACAAAAACTAAAAAATTTCAAATATTTAAAAATCTTAAATTCACTTTTCCTACGTCCAGACGACTACAAGAGTTATGAATCTTTTTAAGAGTCACTATTATTGTCTGGTTGGATCCAACTTTTTCAGGTGCTAAAGGCTTGGCATTACTATTATCAAATGACCCACAAATCACTATTATCATACACTACTTTTTTCTGGTCCTCTCTACAGATTATTTTAAATATTTTATGAGTCTTTTGACTTGATATGATATTTTTTTTTTTAAAAAAAATTATTAAAATTTATAGTATAAAACTATTCTTTAATATTTATGTGGCTGAGAATTATTTCAGTAAGGATAAAATTAAAATTTTAAAGTTAAATTGTTGTTAATTAGAGTAATCTGATGTTCTTTTTGAGACGAATCCAAAAGGAAAGAGTGTTATATAAAATGGGACAGAGGGGGTAATATATATTTACTTATCTTATTTAATAATATTTCTTAAAATTTTAATAGAAGATAGAGTATAAGAATATAATTGAAAAATATATTAATTTTTATTTTAAATTTAAAATAATACTTATTTTAGAGTATTGTTTAAAATTAAAATGACCTTTATTAAGAAATGATGGATGTAATTATTAATGCTAATAATCAGAAACAACACAACTAATAAGCCTAAAGAAAAGTACTTAAACTCCCTTTGTTTTAATTTATTTATCTGGTTTTAATTTGATATGAAATTAAAGAAAATAAAAAAAAATTAAATTTTGTAATTTTAAATTAAAAACATATAAAATATATCAAAATAGCTTTAGATCTTATGGTCCTAAATACATTGTGTGAAAAAGTATACTAAAAAAGTTGTCAAAAAGAAAAATAAATATTTATTTTAAATATACTAAAAATAAAATAAATAAACTGAAATAAATGGAGTAGCTTTGATTTAAGATTACAAAATTTAAAAGTATTTTATTTATTTTTTAAAATTGTATGCCAAGTCAAAATTAAAAGAAATTAAAATGATAAAAATACGAATTCAATCTTATTTTATTTTATTTTAAAAGATTAACCAATTAACTTTCGAAAAAGTGGAAAATGTCAGGTAAATTGTGAAGAAGGGTGCGAATTATATTATTTATAATCAACAAAACAATAAAACTAAAGAAGAATCAATAAGAGTAGGACCGATTTTTTAGAAAACTAAACGAAGACTTCATCCTTAAGCAGAAAATTAAGCAATTCTTAAGTAAAATAATTACTGTATTAGATATTAGATAAAACTATACAGAACCCAAAACCTACACAAAATTGTCTCCTTTTATAGTATCATAATTCATTAATCCGTCTAATCCAAATTTGCACACCTGTTCAATTTACATGAACAAACTATACATGGAAAATTTGATACGCAGGGTAAGATAAATATTTTACTCTTTAAGTTCTTTTTTACTTGTCGTTATTTTATTTATTGAGATCAAATTATATGAACTTTAACCAACATTTTAAAATGTATTTTTTCATCATATTAATTTGATATAAGAATTGTAACTTATAATATTTTTCGTATAGTCTTCAACTATCTAATTAAATTTTAGATTTAAAATTTAGCTACTTCAATTTAATTTTTAAAATTTAGTCAAGTTGACTTCGAAAAATAACAAAAAAAGGTAAATGGAGAGAATATTCAATTTAATGTTATATTATTTCATCTTCTAGATAAGATAATTAATTCTAAAAAATATAATTTCGAAATAACTTTGTCAAGTAACCAAACAACTTGGTAGTAGTATGTTACATTAAAAGGACATAAATATAATATTTGATTGTCCACTTCAAATAATGAAACGTCTTAACTCTTATCCACCTAAAGTCTTGATATGTTAATTTATATTCCATTTATTTCTAGACGTCTAATAAAAGTCTGATAAATATATTCGAAGGTTCCATTTTCCAAATCTTTCAATCAAAGGTAGGAAGTACTTTTCCATATCATTTTCATGTTGAGAATAATAATACTACTTAAGATCAACTTTTTCCTATTGACTTTTCACTTCTAGAAACAAAGAAAATTAACTTTTCATGTTCCTTAAATTAAATTAATAAAAATTAATAATTCCTTGCTTGCAAGAAATGTTACATTGATTGGGTAGTTGATGACCAAATATTATTAGTATCATAAATGTACAAACCATGGAAGTTATTAATTAACATAAGCCTCCTGACATTCTTACCTGCAATGACCAATGACATTCTTTTAGTTGTTCACATTGATTACCACTCCTCCGTTCAGTAATATTTATCCACTATCAATTTTATACGCTTCTTAAAAATTATAAATAAAAGATTTATCATATCACCATTTGAATATAATAAAAATGATATCTTGAAAAATGTAATATAAAAATGATTATAATTAATGATAAAGATAAATTATGAATTAAATATAAAATTATTTTTTAATTTCATAAATTAGATAAAGACTCCTTTCATCCATCTTTATTTGTCCCTTATTGACTTCGCATAGGGATTAAAAAGTAGTAAATGATAGAAGTACTTATACCAAATCACTCTTTTGAATTTAATAAATACGATGTTTTAAAAAATATGATAGGAAAATGACTATAATTAATTATAAGGGTAAATTAGAAACTAAGAGTAAAATTATCTCTTGATTTCATAATTAAAATGGACAAGTATTGTTGGACATCTATTATTAGTATAGTGTACAAGTAGAGATAGACAGAGGGAGTATTATTGGAAATTAATTTTTAATATAATGAACAATATTATTGAACAAAGAGAGTAATAATTATACACTTTTTCCTTAAGAAATTAATTACTCACTCCGTCTTATATTAATTAATTGATCACTTTTCTTTTAACATGCACATTTTAAAAAAAACTCATAAATAAGACGATAGCTTGCCAATTCACCCCTTAAAAACTTTCTTAGAACTTTACCAACATGTGTGAACACTTTAAAAAAGAATTAATTGTAAGGATAATATATATGAAAATAAATAATTAATGTTTTCTTGATCTAATAAGGTGGTCAACTAATATGGAACAACTATTTTTAATACAATGACCAACTAATATGGGATAAAATGAATATAAACAAAAAAGATAGTTTTACTAATTTATTTTTTGAATTTTTATTTTGTTTTAACTTTACAAACTTATTTATACTTTGAAAGAAAAAATTACCAGTAAAGGTAAAACGGAATAACTATTTTTAGTATTGCATACAACTAGTATCACACCTATGAGGTAGAGATAAGGTTTACATACATTCTATTCTCCCCGTACCTCACTCTATAAAACTATACTGAATATGTTATTATTGTGGACAACTAATATGAGACGAAGAGAGTATCAAAATATTGTTGTTTTGAGTGAACTAAATTTAACTAATGGAGTTTGATATGCAGTCTCCATAGATTGTGGAAGGCAAAAGGGTAAGCAAAGTGATGAGCTTCACATGGACGGTTATATGTCGTAGGGTACGGACAGATAATATACCTGTCACATTCAACTTGAGAGTTGTATATACATTTACACCGAATTCCAATTTACTATTATTTGTATTGTCTCAAATTTGTTGTACCTAATAACTTAATTAATCAAGTTTTTTTCATATATAAAGAAACACTTTTCTTCCCCTTGAATACGTAAAGAGAGAATGTAAGAATATAGAATAGTAAGCTTTATGCTACCATCTTGCCTAATCTCTTATTAAATGAACCCTTGCTTGGATATATACACACAAGTGTACAACACAAATCTAGGAATTGATAACGTTATTCAATTTTGTATATTTGTAACAAATTTTCTTACTAATAATACTGAATCTAAATTTTATGTTAAATAACGAATTAATCTCTCTCCTTATTCATTTTTATACCCAAAGATTAATCAATAGATTAAAAATGAGTAGAATCGTAGAGGTTACACTTACTAGAACGTTTTTTATATATAAGATTGGATGGAAGTCTTTTCACGTGGTAGAATTATTTAATCACAATTGATTACCGCATAAATTGTCTAACCTCCAGATTACTTTTTTTTTTTTTAAAGTAAGGTTCACAACCACTTGCCTTTTACTATATATTACTCCTTCTGTCAATTTTTATATGTTCACTCGCCAAGTTAGTAATGAACAATTATTGTTAACCGTATATAACCTATTGTTTTCTTGCTCTCGCGACCGTGCATTGTGCCCTTCACTGATTATTTATTGATGTTTTGCTTGGCAATGGGGGTACTATGAAAGTGAAGACAATTCAATCCCTTCGACAAAGTACATTAATTTTCTTCTTCCCTGAGAAGAAAGCAAATACAGATAGATTTAAACAAGTCTTCATCAACGACTATAACATGAATGAAAGCTGCTTTCGAGCTCCCGCTTGCCATAATTGTTAAACAAATTGAGTTGGTAATTTGGTGAAACTTGTGCATTGTTAAACTGACCAAATAGGGAAAAAGTAGCCAAAAAAACAGATGACGTGAGAGATTTATGCAAGGTTTGTGGAATTGAAATAATCAAACACATCCAAAGATTATTGTAAATGGAATTAAGAAAATATAATAGGAAAATTTCATTCATAATTCATCAAATGAGATAAGGACAAAACTTATCCAGATATTTACAAACGCTCGATCTAATCATCATTTACTCCCTAATTTAATCACTCTAAATCCTAAGATGATCACTCCAAACCAGCAAATCAACCCTTGATTAATCACGTATTCACCTCACAATGGCTGTAAATTCCGACTCGTTCCGTTCATATTGGTAAAGAATCCCACTAGATCTTGCCTGTACGGTAAGTAGGTTTTCCTTTTCTCGACGCCTCCGTTCTTCATGTAATGTGTCGCCGGGTAACTATCCACCACCGGAACTCCCTTTGATTTTGCGGTAACCTTTGATGCATTATCAGTCGTCGTTGTCGTTGTCGTTGTCTTCGCTGCTTTGTTGTCTTTCCTTTTGAAGGAAGGAGTTAAAAGGACGAAAGTGTCCTTACCTTCGCTGTTGCTCCGGTAAAGGAGATCACGAAACTTCCAGCGTTTTGAAGAGCCTGTGGAGCTGCTCTTCTTACAACTTCCGGCAGGTTTTTCCTCCTGTTTAGGCCTCCACACGCAGTATGTTCCCTCAGGAATCCCTTCCAGATCGTCAGCTTCAGATGATGAGCAGGAGGAGTTAGCTTCTCGCTCTTCTTCCAGGAAAAGCTTCCGTAACGGAAGCCGAATTGATTTCGGTCGAGCAGAAACCGACGCCGACGCCGAATTTGAATTAGAGCTACCATTCATGAAATCCGCCAACAAATCTCTATTGAAAAGCGGGTAAATTGGACGGATCTGACCATTATAGAAGATTTCATCAGCCGCAACGGGTGAAATTTCGGCCTCTTTTACAAAAGAAAATTCAAATTCCTCGTCATCTTCATTTCCTTGTTCCTCATCCTTCTCATTCAATCTTCCTCCACTGTCAAAGTAACTCAAATCTCCATTATCATCAACAAAAAGATCATCCTCTGTTCCATTTTCAGCCCTGAACTCTTTGACAACTCTATCAGCAATCTCAGCCAGATTCTTATTGGAGTAACTATTGAAACTCGGAGACTGTGATGACTCCCTCCTAGCCTGCATTTCTCCAGCAAAACACAAGAATTAATTCGTTCAGTTTTTGAGAGAGAGCGCGTTTGTTTGTTTTGTTTGGTATAAAAGGTGGAAAGTGTGGGCGTCGGTTTGAGATTATAAAGGCTACTAATTCGAAACGGAAGATAAAAAGGAGATAGAGATATGATTAGGTGAAGCAAGGTGCACAATAAGTTGTTGAGCTTTCCGTCGAATACCAAACAATCGGTGGAAAATTTTAAAAATTGACTATTGACTTTTGAGATGTCAACGTGTAATGTATTTTATACCGTCTATAACAAAACTAGATATTGTATTTTAATTAGTACTTTAGCAAATTAATTTTTTCATGGAATTAGTCAAAATCAAAGTTCTAAAATATTAGGAGTACTTTTTTATTTTATTTTCTGAGCTTATCATTAAATAATAATAAAAAATTAAATTCGATCTCAATCTTCCAACCATTCAGCATGCCCTTGCGGACAATATTAGGATTTAGGAGTATTAACAGACGTAATTTAGTAAAATACAAATTTTAAGATTAAAATTTTGTGTGAACACTAGGAACAGTTGTTTACTTGGTTCATACGAAATATGAACAAAAGTTGATACGTGTAAGTGCTTACTAGTCCACACGTAAGAGTGGATACTTTTGTTTATGTGGTGTTGTAGAAATTGGCTGCGCTGTTCTCTGTGCTTTCTTTTTTATGTGTGATTTAAATAAATGCGAGTTGGCTGTCTCTGCTTTTTCTATTAATTAAAAAAAAACAAAAAACAGAAGGTGGTTGTTTTAAGAAAAAATTATGCACATCAAGCAAATATATACTAATTGGTCACCTAATATAGTTATAATTTTAATTAATTATGATTTATGATAAATATTTAGTTATAATTATATATTAAATTTTATATAATTCACGTAATTTATATAAATATTGTGCGTGATTACATAAAAGTTATGTACGAATTAAGTTGTATAGCGAAATATACAAACAATATAAATTGTATAGCGAACTATACAAACGTTGTGCATGAATTGTATAGTAAAATATAAAAATGTTATACAAAAACAACGAATTATATAATAAATTATACAAATATATATAAATAATTATATGAATTATACAGATATTGTTATAACTATAGCTACAAAATATAATTACTCAAATTATAATTATAAAATATAATTAAAATATTTTTATATGACTATAAGTGTAAATCCTCACGTTTTAATGATTATTCTTGTTGGTATTTTGTTGGGATTTTTTAATTTTCAGACGTCTGGATTTCTTCAAGTGCTTTAATTTAATTAAATATTAAAAGTATAAAATTAAGATTAAAAAAATTAAAATTTATAATTTTAAATTAAAACTGTATATTAACTCTTAAATTAGTTATATAAAATATTAAAATTAAAAACTTATTAATATAAAAAGAAACTCACATAATGAAAAAGGAAAAGAAAAAGTAAAATATATTGATACGGATGAAACACTATATATTTACCATTTTGAAGGATTTGGAGTAAAAGAAGATATTGTCAAACTTTGATCTGATAATTATTTAGTCACCTTAAAATTTTTCAATCTCAAGAGTTTTATCTTAATATTCTAACTAAAAATGCACCTCAATTATGGAATTTTGAAATAGGAAAATTACATTGAGAGACACTAAACTTAAAAAATTATTAAAAAAAAATAGTTTTTATTGTATAGACATATATAGTCGGTGTATATTTGTGTATCATAATGTATATTTTTGTGTATAGTCCATGTATAAGTAATATACATTGTATAGAAGTGTATACTTTCTATAACTTTTGACAAACCATATTGTATAGTCATGTATAGTTTCGATGATTTTGGGCTATTTTTTATGTAAATAAAACATGAGCTATTTTTTTTGTAAAAATTTTACTTTTTTGTATATATATATATATGTAATTTCTTCTTTTGAAATCTTTTATTTACTCTCTCATTTTCGATACTGGATTTGGCCTACGAACAAGTTAATTTCGTATCAAAGTTATGTTATTATTATGGTTATTTAATTTTCAAGGAAAATTCAAAATATTAAAATAACCTCGATAATTATATTTTGTAAAAAAAAGCCAAGTCAAATAAAAATGCACATACTTCTCAAATTAGTTAACTACATGAGTAACTCGAGCCAAAATATTCTATATCGATTCAATCTTTAAATTTGAATGATACACAATTTGTTACTATAAAAGTTACTATATAGCGTATGGAACAATTTCATTCTCTTTTGTTGGTTAAAAATCAAGGAGAATAATTTAGGCCTATATTTTTCTGAATTTTTTTAAAAAAATTTATTACATAACTTTCAATTCACTTCTAACCATCAAATGAAATACAAATCACCTATTCTCTAAATAATAAAGAGTAAAATTACTCATAACTGCGATGTTGATATTGGAATAATTCTTCACATAAGGATCAAGGGAGTGATAAGGTGTGTCCATGCGCACGCTCGCGCTAGTGTAAGTGTGCGCCTAATGTATTTTCTCTTTTTTTTTCACTAGAAACTAAATTTTAGCAAATTTTTTTAATCATTAAGCATTTATGTAATAGAGATGTACAAGCTAAGCTGTCAAATCAAACCAAATCGATAAATCAAATCAAATTTTTAAAAAATTAATTTGTGATTTAGTATGACTGGTTTAGTATGGAAAAAAAAGACAACTCTTGATTTGATTTAGTATAAAAGAAAAATCAAACCGACATAATATATAAATTAGAGAAAATTTAATAAATGACAATCTAGAATTATGTTATTACTAATAATGACAATAGAATAAAAATTTCAAGTCATGGCAAAAATTACTTTTCCAAAACTAGCAAAATAGTGTAAAAACGTTTAAACTTAAAAAATCTGAAAAATATAAAAATAAAACAAATCCTAATGACCATATTAATGATAACACAATTTTTTATTTTTT